>CANUEX010076923.1:0-58122 GCA_948099535.1 Jatropha multifida | reverse complement strand
AAATGGCATTGAATTTGTAAAGAGTGAAAAAACATGAACTAAGCAACCAAACCCAATGTTGCTTGAAACTCAATCACCAGAAATTTTGTTGTTTCTAACTAGACTAAATTATAATACAGAAAGTCTGAATAAATGTTATGTGTTATTGAACGGATGAGCCAGATCTTTCCACTTTGTCTAGTATGACTTTAGACAATTTTCGATTTGTGGTAATCAAAACAAGGGGTTCATATCACATGAAAGAAAAAGGCTGATTCCTTTAAAAGAAACAGCTATATTAGTAGCAGTCCCAAAATTTACTTGCCAAAGTTTGATGTAAGAGCAATCGAACCATGTAATGCAGCAGTAGCAGGTTTTTTGAATGATAATGGAACAGTTAATGGACACTAACCTTAACAAAGAGCCATTTCTGTCCACACAAGAGTTTTTAGCATTAGAACAACTGCATCAAATCAATAAGCAACGATATAGAACTATTATCATACAAGTGAAACTAGAATTCATAGTATATCATCCAGTATCATTCACAAAGGGTTAATGAGTTAGTAAAATTTTTAGCAGACGACTGAAGCATCAAAGTCAATATTCTGTAATCACTGGGACCCTAGAAAGTCCTCCTGGTAAGAACAAGTCAACTGTGAAACAGCAAGAACTTTAAATGGAATTTATGCTGCCTCATGCCTAGCTAACGTATCATTTCTATTTGGCAAATGAGATACCATTAGAATAAGGATAGTGCAGCAAATTCAGAAAGTCGAGGAAAATATCTGTTCCACATCTTACGAGGAAGCAAAGTGCAGGGATGCAAGTTCTGTCTGAGATGAAGTTTTCCATTTGAAACAATATCAATTCAAGAATCTGCTTAAGCAGTTCAATCTCCCATCCAGTTTCCATATAAAATTTGTTATCAGTAGAATTAATCCAATTACTGGAAGTTCGCTTCAATCATTCTTCCGCAAAATTAGGGAAAGGCTTTAACTTTTAGTAAACTAAATCAAGTCCAAAATATAGACTCACATACATAAACTCTCAAACCAGTTGTAATTCATCTTTCATCTTTCCAAGTACAATTTTCACATAATATGCGATTTTGACCAAAATCCACTCAAAATCACCACTCCCCAAAAGCAAAAATAATCAAAAGCATATTAATTGCATCGTCTAATTCAAAAGGTTAATGCTTTATTGCTATGATCTTAAGGAAAACAGCATACGTACTTAAATATTGAAGTATAAGTGCCAGTGCATGTATAAATATATGAGAACAGAAAGTACCGAGCGAGTGATCCAGAAGAAGGGTAGGTGGAGAGAAACCGAGCTCTGAAGAGGGAAGGGGCGCGTGAGATCACCGGATGTCTAAGCCGGGAAAGCGCCATAGCTGTTCCCTTTTATTCAATTACTGCGCTGAGGGAGATTGTCAGAATTGCAAGAGAAGAATAATGGGTTCTGTGCGTTTTTGTGAGAAATTGCAGATCGCAGATGGCGAACTACGGGGTGGCTGATTATTGCCTAGAATTGTAAACCAACTTGTTTCCTTGTAGGTGACTTTTTGGTTCTATTTTATTTTATGTGCAACTCGGAGACCAGGAAGAATGTACCGGACTGTACTTGGTTTTAAAGAATTGGGTGACTCCATTGTCCATTTATTTTTAATAAATTGTTTTTTTATAAGTTAATTATTATTTTTATTTATGTTTCATATTAAAATAAAAAAATTATTTTCACTTTAATATATAAATAAAAATTAAACTTTGTATTAATGCTCTTTGCGTAATCAGTGATCTTTACAAATTCAATTTCATTTATGTTTCAATCTAAATAGCATTCCAAGTGTTGGTTATTTCTGTTTATAATTTAATTTGAAGTTGTCAAGTGAGTTGGTATATTTTATGCAACGATATATCATCTATTTGAATTTATATTATAAATGTTTATTCAAATATATCAATCGCTCTTTTTTTTTAATATTAGAGAAGAGATTTGATATTAAATTTACTATTAAGTTATGTTTTGGTGTGTAAATACATCAATTGATTCGTCGTGTACGTCGTTTGGTAAAATTACGTTGATATTACAAGGTTTATATCCATCCCTCCATTGCAAAAATGACATGTTTTCATTATTTTTCAAAAAATATCAAAATTACAATAATAGTGGAACCACAAATATTAGACGCTAATATTTAAAAAAAGGCCTAATGACTAAAAAAATCTGAATTTTAGCCTTTTTTTTTACAATTTTCACCAATTATTTTAATTGTTTTAAGTGATACCACGAAATAATTTTATCTTAATAATTGTGGCCTCTGTTATTAACCGTCACTACTATGTTGATGTGGCTGTTAATGGACTGTCGCCATGACACGTCTGACTATAAATTTACAATGTATAATTATTAAAAGAATTGACCAAAATTGTTAAAAGACTAAAGTTTAGAACTTTTTCAATTAATTTTAGGAAAACAAAAGTAATAGTTTTTTTTTTAAATCATTCGAAATTTTCAACACTCATGTTATAATAATTAAATACTAAAGAAGATCTAAAAATTTAATAAAATTATCCATATAGTAAGAGAGGGAAAACCAATTACTATACAATTGATTGTGAATCCGTTTTAATTCCAAAACGATAATGTTATCTATAGGAATCTCTTCAACAACATTATCGTCTTATTTAAATTTGTACTTTTTTTAGAGGAATCAATATCAAATACCTTTATACTAATTTTTCTTGAGAAACTTATACATGAATGTAAATTGTTATAATCTTTGTTATTGAAATTTATTATATTTTAATAGTAAAGTTTAGCACTCTTTAAATTTTCAAATCGTAATCTCCTTTTAAAATTTTTTTTCTCCCTTTATTTTGTATCATATAATTATTATTTTTAATTAATTCCTATTAAAATGAAATAACTTTTTTAGCATAATATTAATTATTTGTCATTAATTATTATAACTCACCATTTAAAATAAAAGAAATATTATAATCAAAATTTATAAAATATTTAACTATATTTATTAAATTAAATTTGAGTATTAGAAGTTATAAAATTTTTTATTGATAATTTATGAAAATATTACAAATTAATTTTAATAAAAAAAACGTAGATCTATTACCACAATTAAATATTCACTTACCACTGAATTATGTCTTGTTGTGTGTAGATGCTCAATTTTTGCCCCAAAAATAGACTCAGTGATGATAACTTGTATTGTTAAAGAAGAGATTGAAACATCCAATAAACTTGATCCCGAGGCGATGATCCGAGTCTAGGAAGTGCAACTCTTAACACTTTTTTCACGTTTTGGCAAAATGGGACTAATAAGCACAAATTAGGTTCACCAAGGATGGGCCTCAGTGTCCTATGGCACTTTATGCATCACTTGGACCAATTTCATGAAAATCAAGTAAGTTTGCTGATGGGGTCCACTGTGGCTCAAGTGGAGTCCACTTGTGGGGCCCATCAGTGGTGATAACATTTTTCGTGGTAGAACAAGTTCAGAACATCCAATTGATTCAATTCTCGAACTAGTAATCCTAGGGTAAGAAATCAAATCTATTGAATCATTTTCACATTTTCGAGGTTCGTGCCGAAACAAGGTCCGAAAACGCGTGCGAATGTACACGGGATAAATTTTCATACTTACGTCGATACACATACTATTTGAAATATTTTTGTGAAAAATCAAAAATCGAATCGTAGTGGGGGCCCATCAGCA
Source organism: Jatropha multifida (assembly GCA_948099535.1). Taxonomy (NCBI): domain Eukaryota; kingdom Viridiplantae; phylum Streptophyta; class Magnoliopsida; order Malpighiales; family Euphorbiaceae; genus Jatropha; species Jatropha multifida. The sequence continues at coordinate 54,401 of CANUEX010076923.1, read as the reverse complement.
GGGCCCACTTGTGGGGCCTACATGCCACATGTGCAGTGAATAGTGTTGTTTTCACCATTTGCCTATGAATACTGCTCTAATCCTAGGGTTAAGGGGTTAACAATTTTGGGTTAGCAAAACCTGTTAGAGAGAAAACAAAACAAAAAACACAAAACACAAATCAAAAACAAAAAAAAATCAAACAAAACACAAGAAAAAATCAATTCTACTAGAAAATCTTAAGGAATTTTAGTTTAGTTGTGTGAGAGAGCGTTTCTAGGATAGTGAGTGAGTTCTACACACATAAACACTTCTAAAAACGAAATTAACAACACAAGCTCGCATCATCATTAAAGAACAAGTGTTTTTGAGGTGTTTTTCATCAATCTTCAAGCAAACTATCGATTTTTCTTCAAAACAAGGTAATTGAGAGTTTGAACCTTATTCTGTTGTGATTTTCAGTTTATTTTTTGTCTTAAAACTTTAAAAAATTGAGTTTTTGCAAGAGGAACACATAAAAACTCGATTTTGTAGCAAATCTGTTGCATTTCTAGATTGTAGAATGCTTAAGGCACATGCCTTGAGCTTAGGGTGCATGCCTTAAGTTTAGGGTGCACGCCTTAATGTTAAGGCGCCCAAATTACTATCTTTTCGCTTTCGTCTTCTATTTTCTGGTGATTACAGGCTTCGTTTACCTTGGAAGGGACTTGATTCACCTCTAGTGGTGTTAGTTTATAAGTTCCAGAAGAGAAATAACATAAAAATTATTAAATCATGCCTACATTCTAAGATGAAAGTGGGTTAAGGCGTAAGGGTTGAAAATCCATATTTGAATGAATACGTTAATGATTTTAATCCTGTTTCTTGCAAGGATTTATGAATTTTGTTCATCTAACAAGATGAACATTGTGATCATGAGCTTGAAATAATATTAAAATTGTTATATTTTCTTTTCTAACATTTTTTTTATGCACATTTAATCTTTATTTTTCATATTATTATGATTATATGTTGTTTATTTAATTTCTGTCAAATTTTATGTTCTGTCAGTTTTAATTTTTATTATTTATTATTTGTTTTATGATTATTTATCATTTATTGAACTAATATTTGTGTTTTGATGATTTTTAGCTAATTCTTGCATCTATCATATTGTTTGAATATTTGAATGTATTGTAATGGTTGAATATATTTATTTTAATTTCTGAGTTTAATATGATTTATTCAAGAAGTTTGAAATAATTTTATTAATATTGATTTGTATTAATTAAATGGAAAATGAAAAAATGTAATGGGATAAATGGGTAGAATCATTTTAGGAGGGTTGTAATTCTTTTCTCCTTTCATTTTTTTTATGATTGTTTAATTTTCATGATGGATGAATGTTTAGATGATGATATGCTTGAATGATATTATTTTCAAAATTGCATAAAATGTTTTACATCTCGATTTAATTTAATACCGTAATTAATAAATGAATGACTATATAGACAACTAGGAGGCCGGTTTAGACCAAACAGAATAGGTACCTAACACCTTCTCATATCCATACCTAACTTTCAAACTCCCTCTGGTTAAAACCGGATTAGTTAATTCCAAAGAATTAATTAATTTGAAAATTTTTTCTCTAATTTAGCAAAATAGGGTGGTGACTCCAAATATTTTTCAAAATCTTACCAAAATAAGGAAACACTTCTCCAAGAATAAAAATGGAATTGGATAAAATAATTTTTCTAAAATAAAATAAACCAAGCTCGTTTGATTCGGTTTTCTTGAGTGACTCTTGAGAAAAATCATGAGATGCAGCGTGAAAGTCATGTCGTTCTGAATGTGCACGTAAAAATCTTGACTAAAATTGATAAAATAACAAACTTTAGCTTATTGACCAAAAAACACTTGAATTTTGACATTTTTAATAATTTTGGCCAATTCTTTAACAATTATATCTTTTAAATTTACAGTTAACAAGTGACATATCATAACGAGAGTCTCACTAACGGCCCCATCTCTCCTCCTTGATTTTCACCTCTTTAAAATTAATGTTACAGACCGGCAATCGAACTGACGCCATGACTAGATCAAGGTTGGACCGATTAGATCTGTTTAATCGAATTTTTTATTTTTAAATTTTTAATATATATATATATATATATATATATATATATATCAACCAATTAACCACATACAAAATTAATATTTTGCATGTAAAAGTAAAAAATCTTAAAAATAGTTGTATTTAGTGTAAAGAGGTGTAAAATTATTATAAAAAGTAAAGTTTAAAATATTATAAAATTTTTTGTCAAAATTCAGGAGTTCAATTATGTATTTGGCCATCAATAAGCATTGGGATGAGTAGTTTAATTCTCTCTTAAGTGAAATCGAGGTAAATACTCATTGAGAGTACTTTACCCCTCAGTGAATCGACTTGGTGTGAGCAAGATTTAATTCTAACCCAATGGGCTAGATATACCATAGTTAAGAGCAAAATATGCATATTTATATACATTCATTTATCCTCCATTAGTTTCAAAATAATTGCCGTTGACAATTATATTATGAGTAAAAATGACACTCATTTGAAAAAGAAATTACATTTATTTTGAAAGAGAGGTATCATTTTTATACATTAATTGCTATCGATAAACTAAACTTTTGAATTGCAAAAAAATATCCCATTTGAGTACGCTCAAATTGAGACATTTAGCATTACCCTCATATTTTATTGGGTACTATCAAGATTTATGTTTGGGAGTTTGTTGATAAATTGAACAACTGCTTTGGCAGCATTAAGAGTTGCAAGAGACCCAAATGTCTGAACTGCATTTTGCCCTTTCTGACCTCCAGCCAAATTGATAAGCCTCTTATGACAATCAAAAGGTACCCATTTGACAAGCTTGTTTGAGGAATCAACAACTTCCAACTTTATTCATTGTTCTAATACCAAAAGAAAAAAAAGGATTCATGGACTATATTGATATTTATTAACAATGTCTATAATGGTAAAATTAATCAAATTATAGATATATAGGCTGTGGCAATAATTTTTTAAGTAGTTTTTAATTAAAACGCTAAACGTTACCTAAAATTTGTTTAGTAACATAACATTTGAACTAATTTTTAGAGGTTAGGGTAGTACTTTATAAAAAATTAACTTATGTAAGTTTAGCTTTTAACACTTCATGAAAAGCTACTCAAACAGCTAACAACTAAATGTTACAAAAACAAGTAATAGCTATCAAATAAGCTAATTTTGCCAAACAAACCCATACACAAAATGTTATTGTCATAAATCACTAAGAATTATGACTTATGTGGCAAGACTTTCTAATAGAGTGATTATGGACTAAACTTATATATATCTTTTGTCTGTACATCTCCAAGAAAAAAGTCGTTTCACTGTATACATTTTATAACCTTCTAAACTTATATTTTGTCTCTACACATTTTCCAAGAAAAAAATCTTTTCACTATTTATATTCTACAAATTTGTAAATAGGGATGAGCAAACTTTGGTTGAAACCAATGTCATTCAGCTCTATTTGTTTTAGTTTTTCCACTAAATCATTTTGGTTCAATTAGTTAAAATATAAATTTCAATTTAAAAATTGAATTAATATTTGGATTAGTTTAATTTACAATTTTAAGCCATAAAACTATTATCAAACCCATATATATTTAGTAGATTTGTTTGGTTTTTCAGCAAACATATGTTCCACATCTGTTCCATGCAAATTTAGAAAGCTTAGGAAAATATCTATTCCACATCTTATGACGAAGCAAAGGGCAGGGATGCAAGTTCTGTGTGAGATGAAGTTTTCCATTGAAACAATATCAATTCAAGAATCTGCTTAAGCAATTCAATCTCCCATCCAGTTTCCATATAAAAATTTTTATCAGTAGAATTAATCCAATTACTGGAAATTCTATTCAATAATTCTTCCCTAGAATTTTCACTTTCTAAGTTAAACACAAACTCCATCTCATAATTAGGGAAAGGCTTTAACTTTTAGTAAACTAAATCAATTTCAAAATATAGACTCACATACATAAACTCTCAAACCACTTGTAGTTCATATTTCATCTTTCCAAATACAATTTTTACATAATATGTTATTTTGACTAAAATCCACTCAAAATCACCACTCCCCGAAAGCAAAACTAATCAGATGCATATTAATTGTATCGTCTAATATAAAAGGTTAATACTTTATTGCTATGATCTTAAGGAAAACTGCATGTGTACTTAAATATTGGAGTATAATTGCTAGTGCATGTATAAATACATGGGAACAGAAAGTATTGAGTGAGTGATCCAAACGAAGGGTAGGTGGAGGGAAATCGAGCTCTAAAGAGAGAAGGGGCACGTGAGATCATCGAATGTCTAAGCCGAAAAACCATAGTTGTTCCCTTTTATTAAATTACTGCGTTGAGAGACATTGTTAGAATTGCACGAGAAGAATAATGGGTTTTGTGTGTATTTATGAGAAATTGCATATCATAGATGGCGAACTACGAGGTGGTTGGTTGTTGCCTAGACTTGTAAACAAACTTCGTTTCTTTTGAGGTGACTTTTTCATTCTATTTTATTTTATTTGCAACTTCGAGACCAATAAGTATGCACCTGACTGTACTTGATCTTAAAGAATTAGGTGACTCCATTATACATTTATTTTTTAATAAATTATTTTTTTATAAGTTAATTATTATTTTTATTTATGTTTCATATTAAAATAATTCATTATACATTTGTTTTTTAATAAATTATTTTTTTGTAAGTTAATTATTATTTTTATTTATGTTTCATATTAAAATAAAAAAATATGTTCACTTTAATATATAAATAAAAATTAAAGTTTGTATTAATACCCTTTATGTAATCAGTGATCTTTACTTCTGCCTCTTCACCTTTAAACAAATTGATGTCGTTGGGACATTATCATGAGAATCTCTTAATTTTTTATTGTCATTTGACTCTCTGAGAGCAATTTTGCAAATCCAATTTCATTTATGTTTCAATTTTAATAGCATTCCAAGTGTTGGTTGTTTCTATTCATAATCCAATTTGAGGTTAGTGAATTGCTATTTTTAATTATTTGATACATTTTATCCAATGATATATCATGGATTTGAAAAAATGACATGTTTTCATCATTTTTGAAAAAAGATCAAAATTACAACAATGGTGAAACCCTAAATATTAAACACTAATATTTAAGAAAAGGCCTAATGACTAAAAAAAATCTGAATTTTAGGCTTTTAACAATTTTGATCAATTTTTTTAATTGTTACAATTAATTCCGCCAAGTAATTTTATTAACAATTATGGCCTCTTTCCATCAATTGTTACCCTTCATTGTTTTAATACCAAAAGAAAAAAAAAAGGTGCATGGACTATATTGATATTTATTAACAATGTCTATAATGGTAAAAGTAACCAAATTATAGATATATATGTTGTGGCAATAATTTTTTAAGTAGTTTTTAATTAAAACAGTAAATGCTATCTAAAAATTTATTCAGTAGCATAATATTTGAGCTAATTTTTAAAAGTTAGAGTAGCCACTTTATGAAAAATTAACACATGTAAGTTTAGTTTTTAGCATTTCATGAAAAACTATTCAAATAGCAGCTAATTTTGTCGAACAGACCCATACACTAACATTATTCTCATAAATCATTAAGGTCATATTTGGTATGATGTAATCAATCATGTAATGGAATGATGATTACATTACATGTCTGATTATATTGTTTGGTTAGACTTTTTCTAGACAGTGTAATCTAATCTTCATTACTTAAGTAATCTTCATTACTTAATTTGATATAATATTCATTATTACCATCTCAAACACCACTCTACCGCTACCATCACCACCACCATGTCATTATTAATATAAAAAAAATATCTGAACTAAAAAAATTATTTATTTTATTAAATTATTAAATATCACTTAGATTTATAAATTTATTTGAACTAAAAAATAAAAAAAAACAGGCATGTTTGGTTAGATGTAATGCAATGTAATCAAAGATGTACTGCAATAAAAAATGGAATAGAATGGAATGTAATTAAGATTTCATTACTTTGTTTGGTAATATAATTGATAGAATTCATGGATGTAATTGTCATTCCATTTTTATGTTTATTTATAAATATGTAATGTAATATAATTAAAACACTATCATCACCATCACTACTACCACCACCACCTCAAACACCACTTCACTTCCACCACCACCACTTCAAACACCACTCCACCGCTACCATCACCACCACCACATCATTATTAATATAAAAAAATATCTAAACTAACAACTATACGTTATTATTAATATAAAAAAATATCAGAACTAACAACTATTTATTGTATTAAATTATTAAAGATCATTTAGATTTATAAATTTATTTGAACTAAAATAATTAAAAAAGGGTAAGTAAAAAAAAATGTAATTCAAGGATGATTATTCGACTAATTCGGTCGATTTGAGTAAAATTTTACTGAATAAATTAATCAAAATTTTTTTGTTTAACCAAATTCAACTGGATTAATTTTTTAGTCTAACTTAACCGAACCATTTTGGCTGAATTAATTTTGATTCTTAACTAAACCAAAGTTAAAGAAACTAAAAACTTAATTAATTGATCGAATTTAACTAAAATATATGATTAGCCAAATTTAACCGAAATAAAAATTAACTGAAGTTATTTTTTACTCCTTAATCAAAATAAAAACTGAAATATTTTTAATTTTTAATTTTATTATCTACTTAACAAAACAATATAGTTTTGAGAGTCGATTAATTTGATTAATTCGGTTAAATTAATTTTTAATCGATTACCAAAATTTTAATTTTCTTTAATCAAACTTTTAGCTGAATATTTATTCACCGAACCAAATTAGCTGAATTAACTGAATTGACCGAACCGAATGCTTACCCCTAATGTAATATAACAAAATAAAAGTTAATTAAGTCATTATAAATTAACTTTTTTTTCATATGTTTTCATTGAATAAATTAAATTACAATATAAAATTATGGGTATTTGATCTTTTTAGTGATTTTTCATTCAATTATTTTCATTCCTATAGTAAAGTATAATTTTTATTCTGTGTTGCATATTAAACAGCAAAATATAATTTTTATTATATGGTGGTGGTAGTGATAGAGTGGTGATTATGGTACTCATAGTAAAGTAAGTGATGGTTGTGATGGTAGAATGCTGGTGGTGATGGTTGTGGTTGAGGTGGAGGTGGTGGTGGTGGTGGTGGAGTACTGGTGGTGGTGGTGGAATAATGGTGGTGGTGACGGTGGTGGTAAAGCGATGGTGGTGGTAGTGGTTAAGCGATGGTGGAGCAGTGGTGGTGATGGTTGTGGTAGTGGTTAAGCGGTGGTGATGGTCGTGGCGTTGTGGTGGTGGTCGTGGTCGAGTGGTGGTGATAGTGGTGGTAATAATGGTGGAGTGGTAAATAGCCTTGAATAGTAAAGTTTTTATTGGGTAACTTTATCTAATTGATATTACACGTGCTTGATGTAATAAGCAATACATGTGTTCTTTGATGTAATAAATATTACGTCAAATTACGTAATAAAGATTACACATGTAATCTCAATTATATTACATTGTCCAGAAAAAGTCTAACCAAACAATGTAACCAGTCATGTAATGTAATCTCCATTCCATTACATGGTTAATTATACCATACCAAACATGGCCAAAGGTAAGCCGAAAAAGGTGTAATTCAAGAATGATCATTCAGCCAATTCGGTTAATTTGAGTAAAAGTTTTAATCAAAATAAATTAATCAAAAATTTTTTTACTTAGTCGAATTAATTTTTTAGCCAAACTTAACCTAGCCATTTTTGCTAAATTAATTTTGATTCTTAACTGAAATAAAGTTAAAAAAAATAAAATTTTAATTAACTGATCGAATTTAACTAAAATTTATGATCAATCAACTTTAACCGAAATAAAAATTAATCGAAGTTATTATTATGGATGAATGTAATGCAATGCAATGCAATATAATCAAATATGTAATGCGATGAAAAATGTAATGTAATTAAAATTTCATTATCACATTTGGTAATGTAATTGAGAAAATTTATGGAATGTAATCATCATTTCATTTTTATGTTTGTTTGTAAATATATAATATAATGTAATTAAAACACTACCATTACCAAACATACCCCCACCACTCCACCACCACAATCACCACTCTATCATCATTACCACCACCATAACCACCACCACCACCTCAAACACCATTCCACCACTACCATCACCTCAAATAATTTTTTCATATTTGACAAATGAAATAATAAATAGAAACCATATAAGGATATATACATATATATATATACTATAAATTCGAAATTATTCAATATTATTTGAATAATAAATTTTATACCCTTGTATAAATCTTTTTATTGTCGTGTTGCTTTGTTTGTAATTAGCTCAATATTATTTGAATGGTAAGTGAGCAAAGTTAAATTTAAAATAGTTGTTATTTGTTAATTCATACATGTTGGTTTATTTGATAAAATTTTATAAAATGTTGCTATTAAAATATAAATATGATTAGATAATATTGATAAAATGATTAAAAGAAAATTAAGTGGTGAGCTTGATGATATTGATAAAAATCTTCAAAGCGATTATTAATTCAATGATCACATGTAATTATCATTATCGATTATTTCTACTCTCTAATTACCATCAATCATTGGTTATTATCAACTACTATCATTGGTGGAGGACCAGAGTCAGGGCAATTATTTTAGAAGAGCCAAATTAAAATTTTGTGCTAAAAAGGTTTTAATAATCAGATAGTATCGATTTTGCCACATGTCTAGTTCAAGTGCAATGTTTCATTCTTTAAAAGCATTCCATCCTCTAAACTTTAGATCTCTTACAATTATATCATTCCATGACAACTTTGACTAAAGTCAAAATCACACTTACACAACTCATTCCATCCTCTAATGAATTCAATTAAAAAATTCATTATTTTAATTTTCAACTTATTATTGATTAGTTAAAAAAGAGAGTAAATCAAAGTTGATTATTTTAATTAAATTCAAATGAGTTTTATTAAACCATTTTAAACTTACTTATAGCATTTTAGCAAATATAATACTATCAGTAAATTTTCATAAATCATAAAATCAAAACGAAAATTGTTGTAATTAGAAACTTCGTAAATGAGAAAAATGTCTCATTATTAATAGGTTGAATATTGTCAATTGAGTCGACTATTAGGATTGAATTTACTAATAGTGATTTTAGCACTTACTATTTTTACATATTCAAATGCATACGTGAAATATAAAGATCTAAATACATAGGTAGTGAAGTGGTTGAGGTGGGTGGTGATGGTGATAGTGGTGGTGGTTGTTGAGATGGTGGTGAAGGTGGTGGTGGTGGAGTGGTGGAGCAGTGATGGTGGTTGAGATGGTGGTGATGACGGTCGTGGTGGTGGTGAGGGTCATAGAGTGGTGGTGGTGGTGGCAGTGGTGTGAGGGTGGTGGAGCACTGAGGGTGGTGGAGCGGCGTGGTTGTGGTGGTGGTTGAGGTTGTGGTGAGGGTGGTGGAGCACTGAGGGTGGTGGTGGTGGTGGAACGGTGGTGGTCATAAATAGACTTTGAATGGTAAAATTTTTGTTAGGATTGCTTGATGTTATTAGTATTACATTTGCTTGATCATATTAAAATTTAAAATAAAATGTGAATAGCTGGGTGGTAAGGCCTATAAGACTTACTCAATACTTAGCTTATGGCCCAATTTTTCAATATAGCTAATCATCTTTAGAATGTGGACACGAACTGAAGAGCCTTCTGCCATCTTACAGCGAAACAATTCCTTAGAGCCATCTTACAGCGAAACAAGTCACAGCTCTTTGACTTAGATTCTTCAATACTCCATGTAATTTCTTTAATTTTCTTTTTTTTCTTGTGTTACAAAATAATATTCTATTTATATATTCTAATTATCTAACTATCACATAATTAAATTGAAATAAAAAAAAATTTTACAACCCAAAATAAAAAAGAATCAGGACACGCATACACTATTTAAAAATTACATAGACCATTCAACAAAGTATAAAAAAACCCAATCACATAGGTATTTTCTAATGTCTATAATCACCTATCATGCTTAATCATATTAATGCATTTAAATATTATCTCATATAAATATATATTAATTATCGGTCTTATGTGCTGAAAATAAAATTCTAATAATTAAAATTTCATTTTTGATATTTTTAAAAATTAATTTTAATTTTAGAATTTAAATTAATCTCATTAAAATTAATTTTAAAATTTATAAAATTATATTATAAATTAATTTTACTAATTCTAATCATATTAGAATTAATAAACAACTAGTCAGATAATCGCATGTTGCGCGGATTATATAATATTATTTTTTAAAAATATTTTAAATAACACTATTTTTTAATAATCATATATTATTATGAGTGAAAGAATTGAGAATATATATAGTTGAATTGAACAAATAACGAATGCAATGAATTTATTATTAATAAAATAAACTCATTATTTAGTTTATTAATTATTGAAAAGAAATTGAAAAAATCAATTGTATAGGTTAATAATTTGTTGAAAATAGAAAATGAAGAGTTTTATAATTTAATTTTTTTTAATTAGTTAATCAAATAAAAATAATGAAAAATAAAAAAAAAGCCACATAAGTAAATACATTTCTTAACATAGAAAATAAAGAGTTTTATAATCTAGTTAAAATAATGAAAAATAAAAAAAAAGGCACATAAGCAAATACATTTTTTAACATTATGCCACATCATCAAATATGACTCAATTTATATATATGCAAATGTCACGGTCCTGTATCATGCATCAAGATCGGGTCGTGCGGCGCTTGCTTGGAACTCCCTCAAACAAGCCAGTCAATGATATCAATTAGTTATCTGTAAGCCAAGAACTGGCGTTAGAACAACATAATATCGATAAAAAATCATATAGATTCGAATATAAGCACAATCCAAGCATTATCGAAGAACAAGTAGCAACACATAGCACAACATTGCACATAGGGGTAAAATGATCATTTTTATTTATATATCAAATATAACATCGAGGCAACCAAGAATATAATAAGGCAACTAATGGCACCTTCCATAAGCGTAGGGGTATCTATGAAGGGCCGAGACAAAGATTTTAGCATCCAAGTGACTTTGACCTATAGATAGATAAATATATATATATATATATTTATTCTCTAATCCAATTAGTAATAAATTCACAAAATAATTTTATTATAAATTAAACTCTTTTAATTTTCTTTTCTAACTATACTAAAAAAATATTCTAAAATGAATTTTAATAACTAACAATTAATTTTAATGACCCTCAAAATTTAATTAATTTCAAATTAATTAAAATATCAAATCAAAATGAATTTTTGGATGTAATTGAAAACAAATTTAAACTGTTTTGGGTCCAATTGCAAAATTGGAAAACAAGTAGTGACCGAAACGTAACTTTGCCATCTTCTTCTCCAAAAGTTATAAAACGTTTCCTGCAACAGGAAACCCAAGTTCCGCCGTATGAGCATTCTAGCCATCGATGGCGCTAGCTCGGCCACGAGATGGTCCGGCAGTGGTCATACCACCAAGGATCATCTCTCTGCGGCCTTAAGCGGTGTTGTCCTACCGGAATCACAGGTTTTAGAGTTCCTTTTTTTTTTCTTTTGATCGAAAATAAAAAAACTGATAAACACAAAACCTGGATGCAGTGCCATGCCTCCACCGGAGAACACGCAGGGAGGCGGCGCATGTTTAGGCGAGCCTGACACACCACCTGTGGCTCATGGTGGTCGGCTACGAGCCATGTATCCAGTTGTGTTCTTTAAATTTTTTTTATTAAATCAAATTAATTGAAAAATAGATTTGAAAAATTTAAGAACATCAAATTTGATTTTGTCAAAACATCAAATCTCAGCAATTTGCAAAATGTTAATCATTTTATACAATAAAGTCACTCCAAACTAGGCCTACAATGTGAAAAACAAAAAGTGAAAAAGGAGAAAACAACAGACTACATGAAGAGGATCCTATTCTGTAGCTTTTGTATCCTCATTATCAGATTCCTCCACCTCCTCCTCACTGGATTCCTCAGCTTATTCAATCACAAGCTGCTTCCGGCCAATGCCTCAACCAGTATACCCACCTAATGGTGTTCCTTGACCACAACCCACAAAAGGCACGACACCAAATCTCTACAAAACACATCATAAGCATAATTAAATGCATTTCATACATATATGACATGTGCATTATATATTATCTTTATTTTTTACTTACAGCTGCTTGTTCATCTAAGAGTCTCAACATCGCCAAATGGAGTCGAGCTGTCTCGTATAGTTGGCACACCTCATTTTAGCGAGCGATCAGTACCTACAAGAGGAATAGGGGCAAAAACATGTCATAAATAACATAGAAGAGGATAGAACACGAATAGTTGCTAAAGAGATAAAAACAAAAGGGACTCACATGATTACAGTCAAACAGTGACATCTAGAAAGACCTCATATGAGACAGGTCTAGCACGCCCTGAACAACTTCGCCAGTGCTCTCCAAAGTGAAAGTGAAGGTCGAACCCGATCAATATGTCGGCTCACCGACAATGACAGCTGTATCAGGGCTACAAACCCAAAATCTCTTCGTCAGTGCTTGACGCGCTGCTGTGGCTACTAAAAAAAAGAAAAAATTAGGATGTAGTTTATGAGTAAACAAAAAGACACTAAGGCAAAGCCAAGAATGAAATTATCAAAGAACTAAAACTTACCGGTGCTAGAGGCACATCTTGTCCTATATCTAGCTCCTCCATACCAGCTAGTGGATCAATCTCCCTCTAAGGCGAAAATCGGGTTAGAAGTTGTGTACGGATAAATGCTGCATCAGGACTAGGTGCAAAATCAACAAGGAAACTAGCGGCAGCTGTGTCTCTCCGTGCCGTGGCGACCTCCCACTCTAATTGAATAAACCTTATCGATAACATGAAAAGGGGGCGGTGTAGGGAACTCTCCTCTGCTCCAGGCCCAGTTTCCACTTATAAAACCTCTCCCCTAAATAATACATGTCATAAAAAAGGCTAGTAAAGAGTACACACCTCTGTTCGTAGGTCACAGCTGTTTGGATGAATCTAGGAAAGTTAGCTGCATCACCCCAAGGGTATGTCACTATCTACAAAATAAAAAAAAAAAGGAAAAAAGAAGAAGAGAATAGGAGGGAAAAAAAAGAGAAGAAAGAAAACAAAAAGGTTTCAATGAAAATGTACAAGAAGTATATACGAGAAGAAAATAAGAGAGAAAATGATAAGGTGGTAAACAATTAAGATATAGTTAGAAAATAAGTGACTTACTCGGTCCCATTTGAGGCCATTTAGGAGCTGGCGGAATATCCTGACATTTGAAGAAGTATGACGATACTTTCTAGAGTAACGTCATGTCTAGCCACGAGGGAGGATGCTGGCGTCCAGGCCTCTTGGGAAACCCAAGAGTATAGGCATAGGGAGGACACTACGCTCACAAGCCCATGACTGCACCAGTCAAAAATCAAAAGTTAGCGAATTATAGAAGATGAAGGTAGAAAACAAATCATAATAGAGAAAGTGGTTTCATACCTCAATGGCCCACTTGTAACCGATCTTCAGCTGTGTCCCTTTGACACACAGATCCATGCCATAGTATAAATATGACAAGGCTACTCCTCCACAATTAAACTGTCAGACGGAGTCTAGGTCATGAAGGGGAGAGAGAAGTGCCAAATCAGCGTCATTCTCTTAGTTCATAAACAAGGTGGTGGAAAGGAGATAGAATAAATAAGCTCAAGCCACCACATCCACGTCCATTGCCTCCACCTGTTCACGAGGCATCTCTCGATAGATGCTCTCATATCTAACTTTGTCCTATGTGATGACGGGCTCACATTGATAGTCGCCGTAAGCTATCTTACAGACCCCGGGGGTCCAAGGTCCTCAGCCAATCATAAAAAACAATTGATCGCCCACTGAATGGTAATCTTGTGATGGCAAAAAAATCTATTAGAGTGATAGTCATCTCGCCAAAGGTTAGGTAGAAGGTGTGTGTGGAATCCATCCAACGTTCCATGAGGGCGAGAACACTTGCAGGTAACATGTGCGCTCGTGCCCAAGGTAATGTATACATAAAGCGCCAAGAACCCACCTCCCATACACAATTATGCACTCGTTCCGGTAGGCAATCGAACCACTCACCAGTAGTATAAGTATTACCGATGAATTTCCCGCGACTCACACCCACCTGCAAGAATAAAGCCAAAGTAAGTATGTTAATACAGTGAAAAATCATATTTTAACATATTCTACATGTATAGTGCAGGTACAGGCCAAAAAATGTGTAAAAATGAGGCAAAAAAGGCAAATAGCAAGAAGATGGTGTCAGTCCAGAGAAATAGGCACCAACCATTAATTTATGGCGTCACGCCCTTCATTTATGGCACTGCGCCATAGGCTAAAGGTACCACGCCAAGAAACAAGGCCTGGAGTAAATGGCGCCAGGCCTTACGCTTATGGCACCATGCCATAACAGCCCGACAAAATCCTAGATCGCCCACAACTCTAATTCGGGTAAAATCTAACCCAATTTTTGGTTTCTAGCCTAGTAATCATGTGTTTTTAGTATTAATAATGCACGAAAGTAAAAGAGAAAGTGATAAAATACATCGATCATGCCCCAACACAAGTGATGAGGCAAGTCATGCTGCAAACGAATGTTCATGCCAGCATCTAGTATAAACTCCTTCAATTTCATACCCAGGCTTAGATCTAGCACCATGGGATCGACTACCACATCTCCAAAAAGCCAATCTATGACGTCTTTGGTTGCCATTTATTGAAATGGATGAAATAGGTGAAAGGGGAAAGAAGAGAGTTTGAGAGAACTTAAGAGAAAAGAGAAAGTAAGAAAGAATGAAAGTGACCAAATGAGGTCACTTTCATTACCTATAACGATTTTTGATAAGTACACATAGATTTACATGCATCGCCCCATAATTTCCTAGTGAATCATCACATATGGTGTACCACGATGCAATGTTTTATAAAATTACATAAGTTTGCATAAAATCACATGCAAACTCCCCATAATTCCATAATAAATTGCCTCATTTTGCGTGTCGCAGCATAGTCACAAAAATTCACACATGGTCACACATCAACACACACACTGAATCCCCAATGGAATTACATGTTTCTATCACTTGACACACGTGCATGCCTTCCCTAGCTTAATCACAGGGTTTCAAATCATATTTGGCCAAAAAACCTCCTTTTATGCATGGTAAAAAATGTTTTTATAGAAATTCCCCCAAGAAAGTCAACATATCGAATTTTAATGTTCAAAAGGATAAACATCCCAACAGAACCAAAGCCATCTAAATGTGGTGCAACCAAAGTCGTCCAGTTGTGGTGCAACCCAAAGTCGTCCTGTCATGGCGCAACTAAATCCGTCGAACCATGGCATAACCTAAAGCCTTCCATTCATGGCGAACCCAAATTCGTCCAGTCATGGTGCATCGTTCGAAAGGACAACTCCCCAAGGGGAGAATTTCACACTGCCATTTGGCATACTGCACTTTTCAAGCCGTCTAATCGTGGCGCACCGTAAGAAAGGATAACCCCCCTAAAGGGAGCATTTCAAACTATACACTGCCATTTGACGCATTGCACTTTTCAAGTCGTCCAATCATGGCGCACCGTCTGAAAGACAACCTCTCCAATGGGAGCATTTCAAACTTTACACTGTCGTTTGGCGCAATGCACTCTTTACATCGTCGTTTGGCACGCCGCATCCTTTATGCCCCCATTTGGCGCATCGAACTTTACGCTGTCATTTGGCACACAACATTTTGTTTAAACCACCATTTGATGCAATTCACTTTGTATTGAGCTGCAGGTTAGCACATCCAAGCCATAAAGTCATGTCGCACCCAAGTCGCTCAATCATGGCGCACCAAGATAACACCTAGAGTGAAACTACTCCAAGTCCCTCGTAAAGCTGGCTTCTCTCAAATCATTCAAGCCATCCAAAGGACGCAAACCAAGTAAGTACTTTACTACTTATGTATCTACTTTCCACTTTGATAAAATCTTGCTTAAAAAAGCAAAATATTATCAAAGTGGGGACAAACTATAGACACTCAATTTTTACCCCAAAATAGACTCTGTGATGACAACTTTTGTTGCTATAAATGAGGTTAAAACACCTGATGAATCAAATTCCTGGATTGATGATCCGAAGTAAAGAAATTTGATCCATTATGACATTTTCATATTTGCATCGAAACAGGGCCCACGACCACATTTCAGGTTCACTCGCAGCACGTCTTGGAACCCTACATCACTCTGGGCACTGCTCGATCTAATTTTATGAAAATCGAACCAATCCATTTATGGGGTCCAACAGTGGCCTTTAAGGGGCCAATTAGTGGTAGTGACATTTCTCGTGATAAAACGAGTTCAGAATGTCCGATTGATCTGATTCTCGAACTAATAATCCTAGTGTAAGAAACTAGATCTATCAGATCATTTTCATATTTTCAGGGTTTATGTCGAAGTACGGTTCGAAAATGAGTCCTAAGTTCGCTCGGATAAATTTTCATGCCCTATGCCAACGTACGCAACATTCAGACTGATTTTATGAAAAATCAAAACCCTACTCATCTGGGGGGCCCACTTGTGGGGCCCACCTGCCACATAGGCACCAAATAGTGATAACCCCCTCATTTGCCTATAAATGGAGGCCTAAAGGGAGTGATTTAGGGGTAGCAAATATTGGTTGGCATTTTTTGTTTAGAGAAAGAGTTAGAGATCACAAACCTTAGAGGAAAACTAAGATCAAAATCAAAACAAAAAAAATCAAAACCAAAATCAATCTACTTAAGAAATCTTAGGAAATTTAAGTAGTTTATGTGTAAGATAGTGTTTCCTACACATAGTCAGCATGTTCTGGGTTCATAAACACTTTCAGTAACACAAAATCAACAACATAAACTTGGATCATCATCCAAAATCAAAGTTCTTGAGGTGTTCTTCATCAACTTCAAGCAAATCAAGTATTTTTCTTCATAATAAGGTAATTGAGAGTCTAAATCCTATTCTATTGTCATTTTCAATTTACTTTTAGTATTAAAACTTCAAAAATTGAGTTTTTGTAAGAGGAATTTGTGAGAACTTAATTTTGCAACAAGTCTGCTGCATTTTTAGGCTACGAAGGCGCAAGCCATAAGCTTATGGCGCCACGCCCTACGATGAAGGCACACGCCTTTAGGTAATGGCTGGTGCCATAATGCTTATGGTGCCCAAAAATGCATCAAAATTTTGTTTTTGTAAATTTTTATCTTCTGGTGATCATGAGCTTTAGTTACCTTGGTATGGGACGAAAGTCACTTCCAATGGTGTGAGTTCATATTTCTAGAAGCCAGATTAATTTAAAAAAAAAAATCAAATCATGCCTAGATTCCGAGATCGAAGTGGGTTGAGCTACAATGTAGAACCCTTTTCTTAATCTAGATGAGTACGTTGATAATTATAACATCGTTTCTTACAATCATTTGTGAATTTTATTCATCTTTCTAAGGTGAATATTGCAATTATGAGCTTGAAACCTTGTTATAATTATTATACCTCTAACATTTTGACTCTACTAATATTTATTTTATGCACTTTCTAATTTTCGCACTTTGTAATATAATAATATATCTATGTAATATTTATATTATGCACTTTAAATTTGTCATTTTATTCTTTTATCTACTTATTATTTGTTTTGTGATATTCATTTTTAATGTCTATTATTTATTGTTGAACTAATATTTTCAATTTGTTATCTATCATTTTAATATTTTGCATGCATCATTCTCAAATAAATTGTGTGATTGTGTGTATTGTGAGCATTAATATTTAATGTTTGTGATTTTGTTTGAATATAATTTATTACTTAATTTGAGGATGTATTATTTTTGCAATTCGCTGAGAATCCAAAAGGATCCTCATTTTAATTGGCATGTAATAGCTCAGATATATTTTTCATTGGTTTGTAATAATTTTAATTTCATTTTATATTGATTTGTATTAATTAACGAAATATGAATTTCTAAGGGTTAATAGGGCAGAATGTCTTTTAGGAGATGGGTTGTAACTCTTTTTTCCTCCCTCCTTCGTGAATGTTTATTTTACGCTTTGTGTGTGTTTTATTTCGATATTTGTATGAGTAACACATTTTCAAAATTGCATAAAAAATGTTTTAGATCTCGATTTTTAATTAATCATATTATTAATAAATTGTGAATATTCAAACAATTCGACGGTTGGTTTAGACCGGGCGAAATGGATGCTTAACACCTTCCCATTTTCGTGCCCAACTCTCGAACTCACTCTGATTGAAATCGAATTAATTAATTTCAAAGCGTGTTGATGAGCAAATCAATAATATCTTCACTAAAGTAGTTGAACTTCAAGATTTAAATTCTTTTGTAGATTATAGGCAAAGAAGAATTTATAAAATATGATCTTCTTGTTTTCTTAAATATATGATTTCTTTAAAAGAGATGAGTATACAAAATATTATCTCTATGTAATATTGTAGGAATTTTTTTCTAGAAAAGTAGACTATACATATTATAAACAAATACATTCTTATCATTCTTCATAAGTTGCTAAAATATCTGAATGGGTAAATGAAATAGTAGTGATGCTTCATCCCTTGAATGCTATGAAATAATTGTATATCCACACGTAAATGAACAGCTTGATTATAATGTAATATAATGTTAATCATACAAGTAACTTGCATTTTCATAGTTGATCAAAATTGATTTTGATATATTAGTTATAATATAACTCATATACATCGTGCCATGGAGATGTTAAAATATATGTTTAACTCCATTTAATTTCTTCATATTTAAGAAGAACTATATCTTGCTAATAAAGTTTATAAAAATCAAGTCAAGTATGAGTAGTAAGATACATTAACTCTTTTATTGCACTAAGATATGGTACTTCAAGACCAAGAGTTTTTCATAACTTTTCTCAAAGTGAAAAAAATTGTCATCTTCTCATCACATGACCTCACTATTATCTATATAAAGTCATTTGAATAACTTAGTCATATATGTAGGTTCATAGAGAAATTTTCATTTATGAAATGTTCGATCTTCAAGCTGAGATAAAACTTTATATTTCCAATGTCTTTCATCTCAAACTCTTCCCTTGAGGAATTTATAATCTTTGAAAGCTCTTTAGGAGTTCCAATAATGTTCATAAGCCAAATAATGAAAAATTCATATTCAAATATCTCTATTAAAATTCATGAACATATAACAATATTATTAAAATATTTTTTCAACAAATATTCACTAATCAAGAGATCAACTTATTCATTATAATATATGAAGTAAATATAAAAAGTATGCTTTCAATAACAAAATATTATAAAAAAAATAAAATAATATAATATTTTCTTAGCCATAAACATCATCAAGGCAATTATACCGAATTTATTGAGATTTGTTTAATCTATATAGAAATCTTGAATATATTTCTTAGGTCTCTATTTGATTGCTTTAAGCATGTTTAATACTTAATGGATATTATTATCCACTAATCTATATAGAGTTTTATATAATTTGATTGAATAAATTTCTCAAGAATTTAACTTTCCTTCAAAGTTTTTCATATAGATATCCACATCAAGTTAACATATAAATAAACAGTCATTAATTCATTAGACGCATTTATGATTTTCATAAATTGCTAGACTAATCAAATATCAAATTATAATTGTATCCACTATATAAGGGTATTTATCCTCATAATCAATTTCAATTTTTTGCAAAAAAAAAAATATTTGCAATAAGTTTGTTTTATATCTCATGACCCCATTTCAATTTCACAAATACATATTTGTATTCTACTAGTTTGACATCTCTTGATGCCCATAAAATTTGAAAATTTACTTTTCAAGTAAATTTAAATGTTTCATGTTGTTCTATTTTGGCCAATTAATTTTATGTCTATATTCTCCAATAGACTAAACTCAAGAGCCTTATCATTTTTCACAATTTCAAGCACTCTATTATATAAATATTATTAATATTTATTTTTATATTGATTCCATCTTGTCCTGACATGACATAATTTATAGAGATTTCATAATTTTCATTCATTTCAAGTACCTGAGTTTCTTCGAAAAACTTATCAGTCATGTGTAGTATCTCTTCTAGATTTTACTTTTCTAGAACTTGACCATCTTAAATATTTGCTACTTTTCTTTCATCTTTGGAGTTAATCTATCATGCTTTAGGCATGTTGTAGATTCATTAACATTGGTAGTTTATCCTTAAGGAACTTTAATTATAATATGAGTAATTTGCAGCTAGCACATGAGATTTAATTATATCCTTTTGGACTAGTAAATATTTATGGTAACCAATTTGCAATATTTTGCAAATGATTCGTCTTTTAAACTTTTAAATTCACACTACCTTATATGAAAATCAAGATATAATAACGATAATTCTTTTCCAATTGATGATTTTTCTAGCTACTTATTTTCTCCCTCTAATGTCTAGATCCATAATAATTAGTAAATTTGGTCATAAATAACTTTCTTATTTTTAAAAGTTGTAGATAAATAGATGTAAATTCATACCTGATATATTTGCTAACCTCTTTTGAGGACCCATCCTAGTGCATTATGGTGGAACAATTAGAACATATGGTGCACATTTAAAATTTCTCGATGGGTAATATTTGGTTCCTAATCCAAAATCAATTATAAATGGGAGAAATTTTAATAACTTATTTTGCTTGATGCGAATAAATGCTATTAAATTTAATAGGATGTCCCTCTAAAAAATAGGGAGTTTCGTTCTCATAATAATCATTGCAATTAATTATAATTATTTAACAAATGATTATACTAAATCATTTTGAGCATAAATGAAAGCAACAATGGATTGCGTTATAATTATTTTAATGAACACATGTATAGTCATTAAAGGCTTGATGTGTAAATTCACTATCATTCTCAATCTTAAATTGTCTTAATAGCATAATTTGAAAATTGTATTCTTAATTAAATTATTTGTGCAAATAATCATGCAAACTTCTAGTTGCATATTGACAATAATCTTTGCGAACTTCAAGTTGTAAGTTAATTATAATTATGTAATTATCTTTTAGATGCATCCATAATATATTCAAAGAAATTCATTTATAATTTTCCTTTATATATTCCAAAAAATACAAATAGTTCAATTTGAACTATTGGTAACTTTTAATAATTAATTTACTTTGAGAACAAACTAAGCCTAAAAATTCATTAGATTTGAAGAAATTTTTGGTTTTTCAATAAATATCAACACAAGGATTAAATTTTCCTTTTCACATCATTATTGATCGGAATGATCCAATTGATCATGCCAAATAATAAAGTACTTATATTTGTAAATTTCTAGTTTACAATCATATTTATTTCAATCATTTCTTTGTATGATATCTATTTTGATGAATATATTTGGAATAACGCATTATACATAAAATTCAATTTTTCTGAGTAGTAATATTTACTCTTTTGGAGCCTTTAAATATTATTTTACTACCAAAATCAAATTTGTCTTTTAATATTTTTATATATAATAAGTACATAATAAAATTTATTCATATATGCTACATTATTTGTACCACTTCTAGTGGTAAAATTTATTCTTAATTATGTGGTCATCATAATTACTAAATTCATTACTTCAATTGTGATTTTGTTGATATTCTCAATGACAAGTATATCTTTATCATTATTTACATTTAATCCCAATATTATATATTGTTGCATTCACTTAAGGGAATGCATTAGAACTTGTTAGGTAGACATCGCTACATCCATATATGTGTTATCTAGTTGAGTAGGCTTATTATAACATCTTGACTCGACAAAGTGATCCTAAGAGGGCGGATAGCGCAAAGCTCCTGGCTATAACTTTTAGGATAGCAGGCTAGTTAGGATAGTGGAATGCGGGATATAAAAATGAATCGGATCGCATATCGAAAAGGGGCAAACTAATCATCAGAGGTGCCTTTTGGTGGAATGACTTGGAAAGTTGAAAAAACTCCAGGATTAAGCGTGCTCACTTAGTAAAAATCCTAGGATGGTTAACCTCTAGGAAAGTTACCATTTCACCTGTGGTACAAAACCGTGCGGGTCTTGCCAATCTAGTATGGAATGAATATGGCTTGATCAAAGCGGACAATTCCTGTGGTAGTTGGAGTTAAGGCTTGACAGTTTGGTATCAGAGCCAAACCCCCTTCAGTAGATGTATGGTTCGAGGACGAACCTCGTGGAATCTGGTGGACCTGTGACATCCTGACCCGACAAAGCGATCTTAAGAGGGTGGGTGGAGTAGAACTCCTGACTAGCTTCTAGGATGACAGACTAGTTAGGGTAGTGGAATGCTGAACATGAGAATGAATCGGATCATATATCGAAAAGGGGAAAACTAATCATCATAGACGCCTTTTGATGGAATGACTTAAAGAGTTGGAAGAACTCCAAGGTTAAGCATTCTCACTTAGCAGAAATCCTAGGATTGGTAACCTCTTGGCTTGATCCAAAGTGAACAATTCCTTTGGTGATTAGAGTCAGGGCTTGACACTCATGATACTTATTAAGAGATTTTTATTTTGCTCAGTGATAAAAGGACATGAAATAAACCCATCTTAAAATCTCTTTTCTCGATCTTGCTACTTTAGTAGTATATTCGAGGCATAAATATCTTTGATAAATTTAGATCAAGAGCTTAATATAGACTCCAAATATAATAACAATAATATTTTAATTATATTTAAGAAGTAAATAAAAAAAATGTTTGTATCACATGGATAATATATGTCAATATATTGCTATATATGATAACTTTAATACTATAAAATTACAATAACTTATAGTTTTACGAACTTTGCAGCGATACATGCATCTATCCATGATAAGCTTTTGATCATTGTACCTTTCTTTCAAACCATTCCAAAGAATAAACAGATATTTAATTATCAAATATATAATAAAAGAAAATTATTGTCCTGCGAATTATTTTGTTTAGATTCTTAATTTCCTTCTTTGATTGTGTGTCCATTAGATCTAAACATATTTCAAATCTAGCATTCATGATAAATAATTCTTGCCTATAATATTGGAAATGCTATAATTTGATATTGTAATAAGTATTAAAACCAAACCAAACAATTATATTAACCAAACAATAAATTAAAATTAGAAGTTAGGTATCATAATTACGAACGGATTGTATCAAAATATAAAATATAAATTCATCGATTAAAAAAAGTAAATAAATAAAATTATATAACCTAAGGATGGTAACTACAACACATACACTTCTAAACCATAAACTATAAAATTTACTAACCAAAGACACAAAAGAGAATAGCTATAGCTAATTAGCTATAATATGATGATTCCAAAGAATTATAGAAAAATAGGTAGCTATAACCTATCAATACAAATAGGAAAATAGGAAAATAGCTATAACCTAATGATCTTTTTTAATATTTATTGTAAAAATTAACAACCACATCATGTTAAATTTAAAGTTATAGTTATATTCTATAATCTAATCAATCAAGTACAAAATCCAACATCTAATTAGTATTTATAATTTAGATCTAAAAACATATATACAAAAAACATAAAAAAATACCTTTTGAACTTAAATAAACTCGAATACATCAACTTTAACTTCGGTTGTCGTAAATTATAATTTATTATTTCTTTAAGCGATTTAATTAAAAAACCTTTAAATAATTTGTGATTTGATCAAAAGTGCTAAAAATCAAAATGACATATAAAAAAAGATTATGGTGGTAGAACTAATTGTGTTGATAACGTATTATAAAATAATATAAAACTAAAGAGGGGAAAAAGAAAGAATATACAGTAAAATATAAGAGTTTCTTTATTATTCATGAGAAGCCATGTATATAGTTACATAAGTGAAATTTTAATAGAATCTGCACAAATAAAAGAGATAGAGTTTAGAATAATTAAGAATACAAACTTCTAGCCCATATAGAATATCCACTTATTTCATAATAAATTTTATTTTATCTTGTAATTTTTATTAATCGAACGTCCTAATTAGCTAATTTACTGCAATTTTATTTTACACTGCAAGTCATTTTACTTTTTATAGACAAATAACAATAAGTTTGCCCCTTGTTGTGATTATAAATCCCGGTTTCGTCCTAGCCCATACCGATTTCCCTATAAATGGCTTGTCATGGAATTCGGATGGGGCAAAATTAGCTTCTAAATTGGATTCGGTTCGGGCCGGATCCGGATCCTAACCCGAGAGTCGAAATGAAACTATGCCGTGTTGGAGTAGCGATAAAACCAGTACACCACCGGCTTGTAATTCTCATTTCAGTGGCTCCTTGGGTCTCTCGCTCTCTGCTTCTAGTTCTCGGTCTTTACTCTCTCCGCCTGTCTGTCTCGCCTCCCGCCCCGCCTCGCTTGATCCCTCTGAAAGCTCGCCGCGAACGGTCGTGTACATCCCAGGACGACTGCTCTGGCTCAGGTAATGGTTATTGTTTTCTTACATCTAGTTATTGTAGTTTATTTGCTGGTGATGCTTGGCTCCACGGCAAAAGTTTACTCTTTCTCGTTTATGGTATCTTAGTGCACTATTCAAAAAAAAAAAAATCTTGGGGTTTCTACTAATTTTGGTGCGGTGAATAAGTGTTCTTCAAACCATATACATGGAATATGATGATGCTGAATAAATGATCATGGGGCTTTCAGCAACTTGCAAATATCCAATAAGCGTGAAAACTGAAAATATATGGCATTAAAGATATAGTTGTTTATAAACTGAATTATTGATTATTTATCTTCTTTTGAATCGGTTAGAACTGATAAAAATATCACGAAAATAAAAAATCAAAATAATTTATATTGGTTTCTTATGGCTGTGATGTGGGACCTGGTGGGATTTACACCAATTCTTTATTTTCAGTCAACATTTAGTCTTTCTTGTCGGCTTTTGGTTAATTCATTTACTGCTGGTTTCACATGATTTGCATTTTTGTTAGTCTAAAAGTTACAGGTAGATCAATAATCAATCTTTCTTATATGCGCAAGCTAGTACTAGTCTGCTGGATCTTGTGCCTGGTTTTTGTCTTGGTAGCCTATGTTTTCTTAGTTCTTTCCTTGCAGAGTATTTAGGTTCATGAAATACTAAATGTGGGTCATATTGCTGTTGGGGTGGGCTTTTTTGTACTGTAGTCTTCAATTTATTTAATCATGACCCTTCCAGATATTTAGCAGACACCTATAACAGACACAGCCACTTGGATATGATCCTCCATATATAAGTAAAACAAATAGAAAATTTATGTTGCCCAAGTTCTATCAACATAGAGATTAATAGTGCTAGTGTCAATATGCACAGTATATAATTTGTTTCTATGGTTCAATGAGAATAACAGATCAGTTATCGCATCCATTGAGTTTGCTATGGGGATATAATTGACTTCTTTCCTATGTATCATTGCATTTAGATTGCTTAAGCTTTGATATCCTTGTGCTTCTACATTCCATTGTTATTACCACAAACCTAGTTTGATTTCCAGCACCTATTTCTTCTATCACGAGCCACAGTTAAATATATTTTGCATTATCAAATTTTACCTAGAAACTAAATATGCTCTTAAACCAGCTAAAACCCCTCAAACTGCAATGTTTTCCATCCTAACTAGACGTATCAGTTTTATCCTGCATCAAAGGTTTCAGCTTTCAACCTTTTAACACAATGTGGCTACTTCTAAGACTTTGTGTCTAGGAGCTTGCAATTTATTCAAGAAGAAGATCTATGAATTCCATTTGTGAAAATGACTTTTTAACTTATTTAGAATGCTGGGATGCTATTTTTGTTAATTTGAAATTTTAATTGAGGCAGCATTTGCATGAAGGAAAATATTTTCTGGTAACAGGCTGATCCAGATTCAATAATATATAATATCATCCATGATCTTGTAGCAAATTGATGCAGAATGTACAAGAAAATTTAAATTGAAGGATGCAAGCTTGGAGTTATGTTCTAGATTTGATATAGGGTTTAATGGACTACTTAGTTCTTTTAGAGTTTTATTAATGCATATATTTAAATAAATAAGCTGCTAGTCCAGTATTCAAAACACATATCCTTTCTATTTACCATTCAAATATTCATGCATTACTATTTGTCAATTAGTATTCACGTAACTATTCACGGGTACTCTTCACTGATACTGTTCACGGTGCCATAAGAGGCCCATGACACTTCTGTGTTTTCTTCAACTCTTTAACCTATTCGAATAAAAGTCTAATGGCTCCCTTGCATATTCACCCATCACAACCCCTTTAATAAACCCAAAATTAACCAAAAATAACCCTTTCTAACCAGCCTCCTAAGCTGTCCTGTGTAACCAATGGTTCTGATACACCTTCCCTTCTACAATTAGAATAGTTCTTACAATGTTTCATATTAGCATTTTGACTCATGGAAGTATCTCTGACTGCAATCCCTCTACTGCCTTCAGTCTGTTGCAATGATGTACTTGAATGTATTTGATCTTTCTTGGTATAGTTTTTTCCCATTTTTAACATTCAATTGTATGTTTTGTTGGGAACAGATGCTGTGAAGTCATTGGATCCATATTCACTAAAAAGTCATGGTTATAAAAAAAACTCCAAAAACCATACCCATTCTGAACCCATCCTCTCCCAAACAAGGGAGATGGTTTTGAAACCTTATTAAGCCATATAATTCCTTCTAAAAATTACTCCCAAACAAAGGCTGAAACTGCAATCCTGGAAAGAAGAAGAAAGGACTGAGAGGAGAAAAAAAGGAAACAGTAGGAGAAGAGGAGAAAACAAAATGGAGGGAAGACTAAAATACTTGTCATTTATTGGTGCTGGGGCTCTTTTGGGCTCTATTTCTACCGTGTTTCTTCTCAAGCATCTTCCAAGGCAAGTAAAAGACTTGGTGTTTCCATCACAATCAAAGTATTCTCTTTTTAAAATTTTCTAAGGTTTCATAGAAAACAAACATATGTTATTTTTTCTCCCTCCCAAAACTTTTTGTTGAAATTAGGAAGAAGAAAGAATGAAAGGTTTCTGTTGTTTCTTTCTTGAATTCCAGAATTATATTAAGCCTATATTTATATACGCAAAACTATGTCTAAATAGGAAATTACAATAAAGAAAATATACACAGATCTTTCTTAAATTAATTCTAAGATGCTCAATATTAGAAGTCAAACACTTTATTTCATTCTAATACTTCCAATACGTTATTTTTCATTCTAACTAGTGCTTGGAAAACTATTGATATTGGGCAATATATTGGTTATGTTTACTGCAGAAAGATTGTTGGCAAAAGCAGTGACAAGGCTATGGAATTAAATGGTATGTCCTTATTTCCAAATTATTATTTCTCTTTTTATTAGATAATCTCTGTTCTATGCTTTTGTAACTAAATCAAAGGTTCAGGATGTCCTTTGTTGCATTTGTTTTAAAATCTAATATGATTTGGGTATATATTGCAAAATTTTGTTGAACTGGAATGCAAATTCTTATTTAAATCGCAGATAACCTTGCCAATTGCCTCTTAATTGCTAATACATTGTTTCTCCTGGTATTTATTTCATAAATAGAATTGAGGAGAGTTAAGGTGTTATGGTTGGAAATAATTGTGTATGTAATATTTAAACTTTCTATCACATGCTTCACATAGAAATATCACTGTATCTGTATTGTAGTTTGGGTGAAATATAAGTATTCCTGAGGATATGTTGGTGATTATGGTTGCAAAGCATCACCCTCTAATACCTATGATGAATTAACCTTTATCTCAATCTCTATGAAACACTTGTGCAAACAGGAATCTCTAATTATATTTTTTAACAGGTAAAGGACATGAATCTGTAATGTCACTTAGAAGATGCTCAGTCACTCGAGATATGGATTGTATGGTTCCTGGTCCTGACCTTTTAAGTGATGAAATAGTTTCTGAACAACTGACCAGGTAATGTAATTGAATCTTCCTTTCTTTTGCACGATCAAATTTATATACTCCTGCCATCTCAAAATGTTTGTCCTGTTAACTTTTACATAAAGTTTAAGAAACAAAATAACTATAGTGCCACATCTTATAAAATATCCCAATTGTTCCAAAATCGTCTTCCTTTAAAACAAAATATTATTCCTAGAATTTAAAACCAGTTATAATTAGGGGGCATAGAAGAAAAAGTAAATATCTCTTAAGTCAATTGGACAAACATTTTGGAACATCTAAAAAAAAACATGGATAAACATTTTGGGACGTAGGGAGTATCAAGTAGGTGTAGGTTGTATGCTTTTTTCTCATATAATGTTTTGCAGTTATATAGATTGCCGAGTATTCTACCACAAAACCTAGCCTATAGACATATGTTGACTCACTAAAGCTGGTTTGAGACTAATAGAACTAGTCTCCTTTTGTCTGCACAGCATATCTTCAACACATAAAATCCATGTGTTCTTCCTGTTGAGATTTTGCTTTATTCTTCAGTCTCAGTAATAGGATCTGTTATAACATAAATTGAATTATAGCTTAATTAACTGTGGTTTTGTGACTGGATTGTTAAACATGATAACTCGGAAGGTTTGAACTTCTGAGGTTTATTCTGTATTGTCTTAGCACAATTGAGAACTATGGAAAAATTTTTGTATGCCAATGGAGCTGGCCACGACATCAAGTTTAGATGCTGTTGTTGACTATGGATGAATTTTACCTAGCCTCATAGCCGGGCTAATCATTAGAAAAACCCTGAACTCTGTGAGTAGTTGTAATTGCACCCTAAATCTAACTTTCTTCTCCTAATACCCTGAACTTGAAGTTTAGTTACAATAGCACTCTAATTTGAAATTGTACCCAATTTAATGAATAAAATATTATTTTCATGGGACTCAATCTTCTGAAGGTCTTGATAGATAAATATTTATATTTATTTATATAAATATTAAAATAAAAATAATATATTCATCTTAAACATAGAATACTTTTATTTATTTATATAATATTGACAACAAGAAATAATTCCCTAAAAATAAAATTAGACTGAATAAGAATTTTTTTTATAATAAGAGAGCTGACTTAACTATAATTTCAATAAACCTAACTAAAATTTCATGCTTAAAAAATGGCAAAAGAAAAACCTAAATTAACATTCTATGCTTATAACTAACTAAAATTTATTATTTTTCTTGGTGTTTTATGAATTTAAGTTCCCAATATATTAGTTAAGGTGTTATTAAATGGGAGTTCTTGGTTAACTTGATGAGATAAATATAGGTCCAACGAAAATAATATTCTATTTATTAAATTAGGTATAATTTGAAATTAAGGTGCTATTGTAACTAACATTAAAGTTCAGGGTACTAGGAGAAGAAAGTTGGGTTTAGAGTATGATTAAAATTACCCTCAAAGTTTGGGGTTTTTTTAAAGATTTAGCCCTCATGGCCTTGCTGTATGTTAAAAAATTATGGTCTTACAAAACCGTTATTTGTTGAGCTTCTAGGACATTGCTATTTTCGCTTCTATAGTTTTGGCAAAATATATGTGCTTTAAAGATGTAGTTGCATCACCATTTCATGTTTTTGCCCCTTTTAGGATACTGTCTATGTGATTGCAGTTTTTGAACATTTTTTAGGCAATAATGCTGTATGAATGAGATTATAAAAATGTCAGCATATCTGTTAATAAATGGACCAACATGCGGGCAGTTAATTGATGGGGCAAAAAGGTCCTTATGCTGATTGTACACATCATTTTTAGAGCGTACTAAAGGTTTTAGAAGGTTAACTTTGATTTTTCTCATACATAGTGTTATTACTCTGAAATTTTATTTTGTATGCCGTGGAGTCATTTTTTGGTATGTGGGGCTGGTAGTGGAATTAATATTTGTAGATCCTTTTTGTCTTTAGGGGTACTGATGCTTTAGCTTAGTTTTGAAGGGTAATAAAATGTATTACTTTGGCATTATTAGGAACATTCAATTCTTTGGCCTCGAATCTCAATGCAAGGTAGCTGCATCCTACATTGTTGTGATTGGTCTTGGAGGTGTTGGGAGTCATGCTGCTTCTATGCTTCTGAGGTCGGGAATTGGGAAGCTTCTCCTTGTAGACTTTGACCAGGTATTTTGACTCATGGCTTTCTTCTTTTTCCTTTTGTGGTGTGAGTCATGGTCTTCTGAGGTTCTTTGGCTATTTCAGTGTGTTATATGTCTATATTCTCTCTCTCTCTCTCTCTCTCTCTCTCTCTCTCTTTTTGGACCATGCTTTTTGCAATTTTGTTTTATCTTTATTAGGTTTTCTTTACCCTTCATACAGAATTTTTCTAGCCTTTTCTTGCTTTGTGTTATAAATCTTTCTATGTAGTTTATTACATATTTCCTGTCAGAATCTGGCAGTACCTTGTGTTTAGGCTCCAACTGTCTATAGTGCTTTAAGGGTGCCTGGGGCTTACAGCAACACCAGTAGAACAATAAGGGAAAATAAAAGCATCAGATTTTCTTTCTTCATGATCTAAGTTATAATATATATGATTTTCTAAGATGCTTGTTCTTGATTGTACGTAAAGGTTTCTCTTTCATCCTTAAATCGACATGCTGTCGCAACAAGAGCAGATGTTGGTATTCCTAAAGCTGAGTGCCTCAAGAAGCATTTCTCGTCGATCTTTCCAGAGTGCCATATAGAAGCAAAAGTACTATTATATGATACATCATCTGAGGAGGAAATTCTTTCAGGCAACCCTGACTTTGTATTGGATTGTATTGATAACATTGATACAAAGGTATGTCCTCATGCTTTTAAGTTCAGCCAGCAGCAGCATTTTGCTTCTTCAGGGATAGAAAGATTTGATACGGGCTCTTTAGGGGTAGAAAAATTTGATACTACCTTCATCCTATATATACCTATGCCATAGGCTGTCTAAAGAGGTTAGCATAAAGCAGGAGAGTATCCTGGCTTCCTCATGCAGTTTGCAGCAGTGTGAAGGAAACCCTTTAAAATTCTTTGATATTTTTTTTAATGAAAAAGTAGGCCTTAGCAATTACTTACACTGTGTATGCATGTATCCAAAGCTACATTTTGTGCAAACCATTCGGATTAATTTATATTTACGTATTTACATGTCAATGCTTGAATTTTCATCTGTAATAGGTGGCACTTCTTGCTGCATGTGTACGTAGGGGTTTGAAGGTTATATCTGCAACTGGAGCTGGTGCTAGAGCTGACCCAACAAGAATCCGTGTGGCTGATTTAAGAGAGTCAACAAATGACCCATTATCTCGATCTGTAATACTACTTGCTTCTTCCTAATTTTAGATCTTTTAATGTTTCCAAATATTGAATACTTTTGTTTTTGTGGAAACCTCTGCATGTTCGTTTCATTTTATAGATGCTGAATATTGAGTATTCCCTTATTGGTTGTATGTGAAGTATGCTCATGCTTCTATAGGCCGAATACATAAATTTGACCCTGAACTTTCTTACTTTAATCTCTTGTGGCATCATCAACTTTTACTTTGATCATTAGACACTTCAACTTGCATGTATTAAACAGTAGAACATCATTTTATTGAACACTTCAATTTACAAAATTAGACCAATTAAACAACTATTAGAAGGTTAAAAATTGTAAAACCTATTGTTCCAAGAACCGTGATAACCACGCATTAAATCAATATTTTACATATAAAAGTCAAGAATTCCAAACTTGGTGTTGTTAGTGTAGAAAGGTATGCAATGTCATGAAAATTCGTAATTTTCGGGGCTCAATAGATCTCTCACAAAGTTGAGAGTGCGGTAAAGTTAAAATAAGAAAGTTCATGGATAGATATATGTATTTGGTCTGTTTTTATATCTCTTGCACTTTATTGTATCATTATATTCTTAGCCCCATGCAAACCCCTTTTTTATAGGCGTTAATTTCATCCCTGGTTCTTGTTGGTACTAATGCATATTATCATCCATAAACTTTGATTATCACTTAAAAACTACCTAACATGTGTTGAAGTAACAATATATCACTGTTAAAAGATTCTCGTCAAACTCTGGCAGAAATGCTGATGTGGACTCTGCTACGGCATTTTTTTAAGTATCTTTAAAATGAAAGGTCCGCCAAACGGTCACTTTCTCTCTCCTCACATTCTCTCTATCCATTGATTCTCTCTCTATCCTCTCCTTCTCCCTCTACAACTAACATCCATTCTCTCTGTGATTGCCATGATCTCCTTCTCCTTTGGGTCCCTTTGGATCCAAAATAGAGCTATAAACAACATAAAAGCACCTTCCCTGCTTTTGTAACTATGAAATTGAATTGGGTTCTCACTGAATTGATGATTTCCACCTCAGCTTTTGTGATAAAAAAATTTCATCTCTCAAAATTTGGAAAGTTCAATTTTTACTTGCTTTTTAACTAAAAGTTCATTTAAAACCTTTTTTTTCCTCTTAATGGTTGAATGGAAGTGAACTGCATAATAGGGGCAATCCTTCCTGTTTCCCATTTGATTCCCCTCAGCTGCTTCAAGCTTTTACATCCCACATTCACTCTTCAATTTCTTTAATTGGATTTCCTCCTTTGGCCTCAAAATAGCCACAACCCATATAACGACAACAACAGAAATAAGACTTATCTCCAAAAACACAAATCAACTGATGAAAACAAAGAAAAGCTGAAAGTAAAAGAAACTAATACCATAACTTAAGAGAAGCACACACACAAAAAAAAAAGTATATCATGTTTGAACACAAGCTCAACTTCACTCGTCCTTCCTCTTTTATCGTTTCTTCTCATATTTCCTTGAAATGCCTCAAGTTTTGTCTCTAGAGTACTTTGCATTCTAATGCTTTATTTCCAATATTAAGATGAAACTGCAAAGCCACCTGCATAGCCATTAGAGAGCATGTCATTGTTGTGGGCTTTGGAGAGCTCTGATTATGTGTGTTGTATAAATGATTGGAGGGAGGAGACTTTAGATTAAACAGTGGAGATAGGAAAGGACTTTGGCAAAAGGAGTCCAAAGGTGGAATGTTGTGGTAGTAACAAGTGTTGTGGGTCAAAGAGAAGAAAGAGAGAGGATTTTTGAAGGTGGAGAGGCATTGGATGTGTGCATTAGATGGCAGAGAGATGGAGGAGGGTGGAGTTATAGTAAAAGCATTCTTTTGATATGCAATTAGAGAGAGTAACTCTGAGAGGATTGAGGACAGAAAGTGGTTCTATGAGAGCAACACTAGGAAACAAATATTTCCTACATGGACAATGTTTCATTATAAATATTTAAAAACTGGTACAATGAAATTCATATCATTATTGTTGTTTGAGTTTAACCAGAATCTGTCAGTAATGATTTATGAATTAAATGTTACACCCTCTATCCCAAAAGTATAGGTCATTGTCGGGCGATTGTTTTGTCCTAAAATATTAGTTATTTGAGCATTTTAAGGAGTAATAAATTATCTTTTCTCAATTTACCCTTATTTATATTAGATACAATAATTATCTTCAAGTTACCTTTCGTTTTGAAATAAAGGATAATTTGGTCAAATTACCTTTGGTTTTGTTATAATTTAAAAGAATTAATTGCTTCCTTAATCTCTGTACAAAAACCTTAAACAACATATATTTTGGGACAGGGTATAGTTCATTAGGCTGACAAATTGAAGTTCATGGATGATAATGCGTGTTAGGTGGTGTTTGATATCAAAATTCAACACTTAGAATTTTTGGCAGTTATTAGTTTTAAGTTGTTGATAACACTTATTCAGATATCCTGGAAAATCTTAGTTAAGCTGTAATTCTCTTAAAATGATAAGTCAAAATTTTTATGTAAAATTTACACCAAATACAATAGTCATTAAGTCTTTAGAACTTAGTTTTCAATTTTAAAAAACATCGATCTTCAGATGACGGGTGAAATTTATCTCAAGAAATTACATTCTGATTTTGCTGGTCATACACATTAGAGAGTTTTGGACTAATCCCATTTAGTTAAATATCAGTTTTTTTTTTTCTTCTTTTGTATCATGTGTGGGCATTTCATTGCAACTTTAAGCTTTTGCATTGTATGTGCTAAAATGGATCCAAAGTTGTTCGGTTGTTGTGTTTGTTGAAGAACTCTATAAGTTGTCTTTAAATTCTTTTACTGTAGGCTGTCTTAAAATTATTTCCTCTTCTACATTAAAGTAATGTATTAGCGAATTGCAAATCCTGCATTCTCACAAGCAATATGGCATCAGCCTTATGCTGGGAAAATTGGATGGAATTTTATTTAAGATATTGTCTCCCTTTTCTGTTCAACTATACATTCTAGTGATTTTGTTGAGTTACAATATGTTTTAAGGAGCTTAAAATGGGAATCACCTCAACAAGGGCTTTAGGTTAAGCAGAAGTAAGACATAATATATGCACGGTGACTTTGGCCTCAATAAGAAGAATAGATGTAAGGTGAGATTGGAAGATATTGTGGTGCTTTCAGCCAATTCAAATATCTGAACTCTGTATTTCAGAAGGGTAGCATGATAAATAAAGATTTGACACATCGAATTATAATCAATGTTTTTAAAACTGAGCTGGACATTGAACCGGCTTGATGACTAAGTCATGGTTGGATTGAGTTAACTTCGTTCAACCAAGTTTTTTTTCTCTTATTTTTTATAATTATATATAGAAATTAGAAAATATAGTCATAAATAATGCTTTAGTATGATTATTGTGTGAAATTATTTTTCAAAACATTCATCTTTGAATATCAATCTGTTGTTTTTTATGTGAAGAGTAAAAAATTTCTATTTCATCTTATATAAAAGAATGGTTAAACATCTATTCATACATAGGAAGTATATGGAAATACCTATGCGACCCTTTACACTTAAGATTAAAAATAGCATATAAAAAACCTACTAGACAATACAATCCATAACTGCTGATTCTCAAGTTATTTATTGTCCACACCAAATATTATATGTTCAACATAATAATAACAATATCTAAACATAAGTTATATCAAGTTAAATGATACAGCAATTTTCAAATCATTCATCATCTACTCCAAATAGAAATACATTTGTGTATCATAATGTATTTTGCTATTTTTAAAACTAAATGATAATATTTGTATTATTTTATTATTAATTATTAATCATAGGATAAATATTTTTCGAAATTGAGCCAACCATATTAAGGTAGATTTTTCAGAAAAAATTTGGGCTATTTATTTGTAATTTTTGGACTTATATTTGATTTATTATGATTTTTTTTAAAACGAAAATTTGTGGACTCTGAGATTTAAACCCATGACCTTTCAAACATTTTCTATGTTCTCTTTATTTCAAACTCTAGCTGTCTAGTTTGTAAGAAAGAACTAGACCAAATCAGATTGGACCAGTGGCCAGTTATTGGGTTAACCGATCCGACCAATTAGTATGGTCTGATTTTAAAAACTCTGATTAAAGTAAGATGCTTGAAATGGAGAAGTGTTAAAAATGTGCTATGTGATGGGAAGATATCTAGCAAAGTGAAAGGCAAACTCTATGGCATGATGGTGAGACTTGCGATGTTATACGAGAATAAATGTGGGGCCTCAAATGTTAAAATGTCCATAGATGAATGTTGCAGAAATGCGGATGTTAAGAAATTACCTTTCTTTCAATATTTCCTTTTGCTAACATGTTCACAAGAGAATAAATGTTTTTTTTTGCTTTAATATTACCTTTCCTTCCTTCCACCTTCCCCTCTCCCTTTTTAGTTCAACTACTCGTTAATGGAAATCAAAATTGTTAGCCAAATTTTCATTTTTGAGTTGGCGCTATTAAATTGTGTTTTACTTGATAAAAGAAATTGAAACACTTGGCATATTCATCATTGATCCTGAATTCTGCATATGATCACTACTTTTAGCTAATCTTTATAGATGAACTGTAATACTTTTGGCTAATGGATCATAATCAGAACTTGATTCTGCAATCAATATGTCTACTATATTGACTGGTTATGCTTTCTAGTTTTTATTTCTAGCACTGAATCATAATAAAATTTCTACCTTCTAGGTAAGACATGTTCGTCATTGATCTTGAATTCTGCACATGATCACTACTTTTGGCTAATATTTATAGATGAATTGTAATACTTTTGGCTAATGGATCATCATCGGAACTTGATTCTGGAATCAATATGTCTATTATATTGAGTGGTTATGCTTTCTAGTTTTTACTTCTAGCATTTGAATCATAATAAGATTTCTACCTTCTAGGTAAGACATCGTCTGAGGAAAGATTATGGCATTGATAGTGGCATACCTGTTGTCTTCTCCCTTGAAAAACCTAAAGCCAAGCTGCTTCCATTTAAGGGCCCAAGTGGAGAAGATAATCCTTCTGATTATCAGGTGGTGATGTTACTGATCCTTTGGCATTTACTATCTCATATTGGTACATAATTGGCATTTGAGTAATATACATCATTGAATCAATCTACTGTAATGAAAGTTTTAACATGTGTCACTTCGTTTTAAAAGAAAAACAATCGATATAGTTCAAATCATTAGGTCATTTAATGTGAAAAATGTGTATTATTTCAAATAGGCTGAATGACAATAAATCTAAGTCCTTAAATTTATATCAGATAGTTCCAGGTTTTAGGGTTCGCATAATACCTGTCCTGGGTACCATCCCTGCGATCTTTGGACAAGTCATGGCCTCGTACGTTGTGACACAACTTGCTGGGTTGCAAGTTGTGATGGAACCTATTGTAAACTTCGATTTGGATCATTACAGGATGCTTCATCAGCGTCTTGTTGAGCATGAGGAATCACTATATGGGACAGCCATGGAAGTGCAGGTATGGAAATTTTCCTTTAACAAAGCATTGGATTATTGTTCTGTGGATTTTTTCCTTGAGGACGTGGGCACTTTGATTTTGTTGGGTTATATTTTTATGGGCGTGGGAGGTGTGATGGAGGTTTGTTCATCACACAGAATTTTTATGGGCTTTTATCAAATTGGGTTTTGGAATACAGTTTCATGCCTTGGACTCATCTCAATTAAAATGGCGTAATATTTTGCCTTTCATTCTTTTTTATTTACCCAATGTGGGATAATCCACTCGTAGTTGTTAGGCATGCCTTACTTAGGGCTCAAGGGCTTGCGCCTCAAATGTCCCCAGGCGAGCAGCCTACTCAGGCAATCACCTCTGGGTAGAGGCATGCGCCTTTTTCGCTCCTTTCATGCACAAGTTTTTTCCTAAACAAGTTAGCTAGGTTTTCTTTCAATATAAAGCTGTTCAGCTAGCATTTTTTTTGCATGAAATAGACAAATAAATAAAAGAAATAGAATGCAACACAAAAAGCAGTGA
The DNA here is from genome assembly GCA_948099535.1 of Jatropha multifida. Classification (NCBI taxonomy): domain Eukaryota; kingdom Viridiplantae; phylum Streptophyta; class Magnoliopsida; order Malpighiales; family Euphorbiaceae; genus Jatropha; species Jatropha multifida. The sequence continues at coordinate 16,893 of CANUEX010076923.1, read as the reverse complement.
TGTGCCATGTCATCAAACCTCCTCTCCTCCATCTAGTGCTCACCTCATGCAATCTGGCCTCTAGCTCACTGCCATTAAGACATGTCTCTCAATTTCTCTCCTTTTATTTGCTTCATATTTTCTTTCTTCTTCTGCATCTTTTTTTTTTTGCCTGATACCTTAAAATATTAATTGAAAATTTATGTGCTTTATCTTATTTAAAATATTAATTTAAGATTTATGTGTTTTATCTTATTTTATTTATTTACTTAATTATTTGTTGTGCTTCACCTTGCTTGTGTGTGCCCTTTGCCTAGAGGCTAGCACTTAGGCTCCAAAACTGCCCTTGGAACCTTAGTGTGTCTTGCGCCTTTAATTACTATGAACCCACTTTCAGCACTCTTTGTCAAGTGCAATTTGAGTTTTCTATATCAATAGTCATGTGCATATGTGGGTGGTCCTCTTATGATGGCTTGGCTCCTCAACAGGCTAGCTGCCACCCGAGGCTCCCATACAGGCATTAGCTTGCTAAGGCTCAAAAAAGGGGCTGACCTCGACAGTTTTTATTGGGTCCCATGATCTTTTTTTCCCTGTTATGGCTTGTGGGAGTGCAAACAACTGGAAACATAACTTATTGGATAATCTACAGTGGCTGTGGGTTATATTTGTTTATCACAATTTTTTTGGGCTTTTATGTCAGATTGACCTTTTAATCACAATTTAATGCATTGGGCTCAACTCCACCAGAATGATCTTAGTCATTTTAGTTTAATGGCCTTTGGAGAAGCATATGATTGCTTGTACTGGAAAATTCAACTTCAGCATCACTGTTGGCTGTGGAGAAGTTCGGATAAAAGCTCCATTTGAACTAACAAGAAAGCACTCCATTTTTTGTGCTACAGATTATTGTCACTGAAAATTGCATCACCTCATTGTGCTCTTCTAAAAAGCTTATTTCCACCCTGAAGCAGTAAGATGAGTTTCTCAAAATAGACTGAGCCACTGGGATGCTTTGGAGTCTATCTAAGAATTCCGGCATCTGTTTAGACTTCTGTACTAATGCCTAACTCTTCTACTGATTTTAGTGTCAAATAGTAGTGAGCATTATTTCAGCCTGTTATTTTTTCTCCTTGTTGATTAGCATGCGACCTGTTGATGATTAGATACAAACTTCCTTAAATTGCTTGTGTTTCTTTTTGGAATACGCCGCATTTGTTTATTGCCGCTGTTCTAGGTAGACATTGATGACGTGAAGTATATTGCAAAAGAGTTGTGGCATGGGCGAAGTGCTAGGGAACATTCTGCAAAAGAAGTGGGACGTGGAATGTGGAGATCCATTAATGAGTTAATGCTTGTGAGGTACAGTTTGTTTTACACATCATCTTCCTTAGCATTTAGTTATCCATGTTTTTTCACATAACTGAACAATTCTATTTTCTTCTTCTTCTTTCATTTTTTTTGACCGAGTTCTATTCTCTTTCAAATTATAGTATAATCCAGAATTTCAGAAAAAACTTGCTTTCATTATAAGTAAGCTGATTTCAAAAACATTGGCAGCTGATAGAAAATTTCTTTTATAACCTCAGCAACAAGGTTTGAAATATGTGTACCTGATAAATAATGATTTGTGGCTGAAATAAAATGGTACTAGCTACCTTATGTGAATGAACCCACTTTGAGATCAATGCAATGGAGTGAGCTTGTTTTTATGAGAAGCAATCAGCACACTTTCTTCAGTTTGATGGGGAAACCTTATAGAAGGAACAACTTTGCATAACCTGTGATCCATTATTTAAAAAAAAAAAAAAAGAAAGCAAAAGCTTGCTGGCATAAGTATATCTTAGGGATTCCTCACGTGGAAGAAGTGTGTTAGGACTCAGAATGTAGAATCATATGCATGCTAATGTAGGATAATATTGCATTGAGATCATTTCTTGACTGGGTTTTGGCATACATAAGATACACTAGGATTCTTTGATAGAAAGGGAGTATTTTCACCCCCTATTCTGAACCTAGAGCATGATGGTCCAATATTATATATATATTTATTAATATTCAAATATAGCAAATTATGTTGCAGTATTTTGTACATTGCAGTGTGCATCCCCAGTTGGTCTACTAATATGTTGAGTGGCTGATGGCAATGAGAGATACTTTCGAATTCAAACACAGAAGAGAATTATACTTCTCTTTCCTTTACATTTGGGCTCACAAATTAGGCACCAATCTCATATACTCCTTTTTATTCTCTAAGGGACACTCCTTTATCCTAATTATTATAGTCTTTTGGTCTCCGTATTTCTTAGCTTTAAGCTGATTTGAGACATTCAACAAATTACTGTATGCTAAGGTTCTGTTTGTTTTCTGGAATTAACTTACTTTTGGAAAACATTTTCCAAGGAAAAAGTTTTCATTGAAAAATATTTTTTAAATGACTTATTTTCTATTGTTTCGTTGCAATATTGAAAATTAGTTGAAAATATTAAAATTTTTAAGTCATAAGACCATAAAAATATTAATAATTATAATAGAAATTTCGCATTTTAAAAATTCTATTATTAAATATGAGAATAATGAAAAAAAGGGGTAAATTATGAAAGTCACTAGTGACCAATGGTGGTGGTCGTGGTGATGAACGATGATTGATGGTAGTGGCTACAAATGATTAGTAAATTAAAAAAAATATAGATTTATAAGGTTATAATAATTTTGTTAATTTCTGGAAAATGCTTTACTCTCTTGAAAATAAAAAGTCATTTTCTTTAAAAATGACTTAGTCTTTCTTTGATCAGAAAAATATTTTCTGTTGACTTATTTTTTTGAACGCCCTAAACAACGGAAATTATAAAAAATATTTTCCCGTAAGTTATTTTACAGCAACAAATGGAGCTTAAATTTGACTCTCTGTAAGTTATTTTCCTGGAATTTCAGATTTTTTTTTCTAGGATTAAATTTAACATTGTAATTTTAATAACGTAATAAGAGCTTAAGAGCTTGGGATCTATGGTGTTGCTTTTGCTTATGTTGGTCCCAGTTCTCTAATCCATTGAGTTATAGAGAATGTGATTACATCCCTCATCAAATAAAACCCATTTACCCTTGTTCCTATGGGGCTTGAACTTAGGGCTTCTGTTTAAATTTTGGCTGTAGTCCTTGTCACATCTTCTAGTTTTAGTATGCTGCAACCAAATAACAACACTTACAGCTATTGCCACATGAATTTTTGAAAGGTAAGATGACTCAAATCAATAATGTAACAATTACTGAAAAATGAACACTTCAATAGCTTGAACACCCAAAATAACTGTTAATTTATATAAAATGTTGGGAATGACAAAAAAAAGAAAAGACATCTAAATATTTCCTGGTTGAGCAAATAATTTCACAAAAATTAGGCTGGATATTCAAGCTCAGGCCAAGGTAAAATTCTGGCCCAGAGTTTGTACATGTATGTTCAACATTCAACAAACAACTATATTTTAATTTCAAACTAGTTAAGCTATATTAACCTTTTGTTTCCTTTCCGCTTTTTTTCATAGCTAATTCCACACTAATGTCAAGAAGTAGTAGATCTTTTGAGATAAATTCCGTCCTTGTAGTTCTAAGTCTATCTCTTTCTTGTTTTGCACCTTCTATTGTCAATACATTGCATTTACAAACTAACGCACATGAGGGTCTATGAAGGATATGAACAGACCATCTTAGACATCCTCTCATTCACCCCCAACTTTTGCTACTTACACCTTTTGTTGAATGTGTTCATTTCTAATCTTATCCAATATTGTGTAAGTACACATCTGCTTTAACATCCGCATTTTTGCAACCTTCATCTTGACGTTGGGCATTCAGGCCAACATTCACCCCCATGTAGCATTGCAGGTCTCATAGTCATTCTATAAAACTTACATTTCACTTTGTTAGATATTTTCCTATCACATAGCATATTTATTGCACTCTCATATTACATCCATCTTATTTTAATTTTATGGGTTACATTTTCATCCACTATGCCATCTTTTTGAAATACAGAGCCTAGATATCTAAATTGATTGCACTTAGACAGCAAATAGCTTCCAGTCTCACCTCACCCCCCATTCTTCTTTTTGGGGAAAAACTCATAATGCGTCTATTCTTTCTTACTTCTGGAACATAAACTCCTTACTCTGAAGTATGTTTTAATTAAAATTTTCTTTATACTAATACGATTGTGAATGTAGCTTGAGAACACTTAGAACTGTTCTAAATTGCAGAACTAATTATGATTGCAAGTTGGTTTGATGATGTGGCCAACTCTAAATGGTTAAGATAGTTCTAGGTTGAATATCTGTTTAGTTGCTGAATTTAAGAATGCATTATGAATTCAATCGGTTTCTCTTAGTATCTTAATTGAAAATTAGCCTACCATCTAAAACAAAGGACTACATTTTCCCTATGTTTAAGCTCTAATAATTAGGGGTGAGCATTTGGCCAATTTGGTCAATTTGATCAACATTTTTAACTGAAATAAATTAATCGAAATTTTTTTTTACTTAAATCGAATTTGATCAACCAATTCTCATTTTGGTTGTCCTCTTAATTCTTTAGGTGCCAATACTTAATTTGAAATGTCTATTGGCTGTTTCAGTGTTCTTATAAATTTTATTTGGTGGCTTTCTTTTGATTTTGTAAGTTCAAGTGATATTGTCATCCAATTCGTGGATGCTCAGTGGTATTCCTGGAAGTGTATATGTTTCGCAGCTAATCAAATTGTTAACTGACGTGATTTCCTCAATAAAGTGAAATTTGTTTACTGGACGCCATATAGATGGTTCACTGAGCTGAATTACTACTGGTATTTTCTTAACTTGTTTTGTCTATCGATTCTCTCCTTGCAGGTGGGATAGGACAAAGCCAGCATCAGTGTCAAACTTAATTCTTTTAAAATTTAAAGAGGTATTGTCATTAAATACTTTAGCAGGAAGGAAAAACAAAAGGCTTTATTGGAAGCAAACAAAGTGCTTAGTTTTTTTGGCATTAGTTTGTTACAAGATTATTGTTATTGTTTGTATAACCTACTTTTTTTAAGTTATACGCCAAGTTTTTTCTTTTTTCTAAGAAGTTTAAGTTTCATAGTTGGGAACAGTCAAAGGAAAAAGAATTTATGAGAATGTCACTTAATTCTTATTTTGGCTTTTGTTGCTTAGGAAATTTCTGATTTGTAGTTCTTATATTAATAGGAAGTAAATGAGTTTGAGACAATTTATGTAGTGTTGTTAACTTGTTATTTTCTTAGACTGTTCCTAATGTGTGCATCTCTGTCATTTTCTTATATCATGCTGCAAAAGTTTTCTTCTTCTGTTGACATTTCCAGAATGCTAGAACTTTTTTGTCATATGACTCCAGCAATTATTGAAACCTAGTCCCATGAGCTGCAAAGCTTTTTACTATTGCTTCACCATCATAAATCCCAAACCAATCAAGCACACTAGTTTTTCTTGCCAATAGAGTGCACATAAGCAAATTTAAAAGGTTTCATCTTCCTGCATCTGAGCTAAATTTTGCCTAGTTAAATTTTGGAAATTGTATCCTAAATTCGATACATGTGTCCATTCATACACCATGTCTATACATTTTTGCCGCTTCTAAAGTGGCAGCTTTTATCCTTGCTTCTCCTCTTTTATTTATTTTTACCTGGTCAAATCCCGCCACACTTTTAAGGTTGCATTGCACAAAAAGGTGCATGATTGATTTTTCCATAAATTTTCTTCTCCATGCTTTCTGATCAGATACTGTAACAGGGCCTTTCTGTAGCTTGTTTGGACATCTTAAATACTCTGTGCTTTACTGCTGTTGAATTGGAAATAAATTAATTTGTTTTCAATTGTCTCTGGTAATATGGAACAGAACTGGGTCATGTAGACTTGTTATGCAGATCATCATTTTAGTAATTCAAGTGACAGCCCTTATATGGTGGCTTCTTGTTGAAAACATTTTTTCTTGGAAATTTTCTGTAGCTTTCCACTTTCATAGATGCCCTTAGCTCGGAACTAATGGTGTTGCCAATCTCATACGTCCCTTTCCTATCGGTGCCCCCGGTTGTATGACGCTTTGTAGTCTGCTAAAGCTATTATTTAGACTTTCTTTACCAGCATATTATCCTTCAATTTGATTTTTATTGTCAAATTTGTATCAAGAGTGAGAGAGTGAGACCCGTTGCTGATATTTCTGTGAAAGTAAACAAGGTCTTAATGAGTAGAAAAATTACAGATGTTATTTCTGTTCTTGGTCAAGTCAATAGCTGTTTTTTATCGAACTCTGAGAGAGCTCAATATTTCATTTCAAAATTGCTTCTTAAGTTGTTAAAACCATTGCTTCCTCTCTTTCTCACCATCACTACATGGGTTTATGTACAGTCTGACCTGGTGTGATTACATTTAGGCTTGGTCAACTGGAATATACATTATTTTGGAAAATTTAATTAAAATTGTTGATGGAGGTTCTTCCGTTATCCACAGGCCGATGAACATGAATCGAAGACACTGGAGGATATCAAGGAAAAGGAACCTGAATTCTTCGAGAGGGTCACTTCTGTTCTGAAGCGAGCTGAATTGGAGTTAGCTAGTGAGTTCTTTTGCATTTGAGTAAGGTGCATGCAAATCCAGATGAAGAGAGGCCAGCTTCTCGATAACATGGAGTTTGACAAAAATTTCGGATTTATGTTCCCCTTCCTGGTATACCAATAGTAGCATAATGATTTTGTTCATGTTTGAGAGGCCAACCCAGGGTATGTAATATTAATGCGGCATGTGAGCTGGGGAAAACTAAACTCAAAGCCTAGGGAGCCAAGGACACCGTGATGCTCTATGGAATAGAAATTGCTCTCTGATCTCAGTTTTCAGGGGAAGACAGTTATATTTTTTGGGTATATTAGAGAGCTTCTTCCTTTATAGGAAAAAGAAATTTTCTCCTCATTTGTGGATTTTTTGAAAGGACCGGAAAATGGTTTCATGATTTTGTAGGTTGGATTATCTTACTGAAAATATGACAGTTGAAAGAATCAAATTACATTCGTAAAGGATATTTTTTGCTCCATTGTTGTTTTTTCTTCCTACATCTAAGTATCCATTTTCAATTGTATGATTGTGTAGCATTCCATATTTTAACTGAGGGAAAAGTTCCATTTCCAATCATATATTGATGTTTTAATGAAAATATTTTATTTTTTATATTAAGGGTCTGTTCGGTAAAATCAGTTGTTTTAATAGCTATTAATTATTTTTGTAGCATTAAACTGTTAATTATTTAGGTATTTTTTTAAAATGTTAAAAGCGAAACATGTAAAATTTTTTATAATACAGTTATTTTAATATTTAAAAATTAATTTAAACGTTTTGTCATTGAATGTTATAATTTAGTAAAAATACAAAAAGCTATTTAAAAGTTGCCGCTCAACACAATAGACATGAGGATGCCAATTAGTAGGATGTTTGTAGAATAGCCTATTCATGTGTCTTTGTGGCTGGCTGCCGCTCACGGATGCTTAAATATCCGTGAGAGAATAATGGTTTAAGGAGTTAACCAATCAACAAGATAATAATAAAAATTAACGGAAGTTACTATAAATAAAATTTTTAATTTATGATCAACCAACTAGATAATAATAACTTCGGTTAATTTTTATTTCGGTTAAAATTGATTGATTATAAATTTCAGTTAAATTCAATTAGTTAATTAAAATTTTATTTTTTTGAACTTTGGTTCAGTTAAGAATTAAAATTAATTTAGCTAAAATGGTTAGGTTAAATTTGGCTAAAAAATTGATTCGGCTAAGTAAAAAAAATTTTTGATTAATTTATTTCGGTTAAAATTTTTGTTCGAATTAACGAAGTGGTTGAATGATCATTCTTGATTTACACCTTTTTCGGCTTACCTTTTTTTTAATTCTTTAGTTCAAATAAATTTATAAATTTAAGTGATCTTTAATAATTTAATATAATAAATAATTTTTTTAGTTCAGATATTTTTTTCATATTAATAATGACATGGTTGTAGTGATGGTGGCGATAAAGTGGTGTTTGAGGTAGTGATAGTGGTGGTGGTGGAATGGTGGTTGTGGTGATGGTAGTGTGATTAGTGGTTGTGATGGTGGTGGTGGTGATGGTAGGGGTGTTGAAGCGGTGGTGGTGGAGGGGGGTGTTGGCAATGTAATTGGTGGTGACAGTATTTTAATTACATTATATTACATACATACAAATAAATATAAAAATGGAATGACGATTACATTCATAAATTTGATCAATTATATTACCAAACAAAATAATGAAATCTTAATTATATTCCATTCTATTACATTTTTATTGCATTACATATTTAATTACATTACATTGCATTATATCCAACAAACATAATCTTAATGTCTTAAAATTTCCATTCTCATAGACTATCAAAAAATATATAAACTCATCTATGAATTTTATTACTTTAATTTTATGACACTCTAAATTTTTATTTTGATCTATTAATTTTTTATATATATTAAATACTTTAACTTTTCAAATTATTTTATTTAATATTTCAATTTGCAAAATTAGATTAATTAAATACTCATTAAAAAGTTACAATTTATGAAAATTATTATGGAAAGATGTATAATCTATAATATATATATATATATATATATATATATATATATATATATATATATATATATATATATAAGTACGAATGGAGGGGGACATTGACTCCCTATAATGCACCTGTTAACTTTTAATTTTATTGGTTAGTTAAAAATGTCATTAAGGGTAATTTAGTCTTTAATTAGTAGACTTTTAATCTTATTAGTATTTTATTAATTGATTATAAATTATTTATGTCAAAAAATCATTAAAAAATATCAAATATCAACTAAATAGGAATATTAAATCAATTAGGAATTCTAAAATTAATCTAATTGTAAATTGTTATAAAATAGTATTACGATAATTATATGGACTAATATTTAGTTCAACATAATAGTGATTGCGATAAATAGTAATTGATTATTATTGTTATAAAGAAAGATTTATTTAAGTACTAAATATATAAAAAATAAATAAAAATCTATCTATAATCTATATCTATATCAATAATATATATATATAAAAGTACGAATATGGAAAATATTAGATCTCTAAAATGTCCTTATAAATTTTAAATTTAATTATTAACAATAAGGATAATTTAATCATTTGTTAATTAAAATTTTTTTAATTTTATTGATATTTTTATTCCTATTTGAATCTAAATTCTATTAGGCTATGTTTGATTGGATGCAATTCAATGTAATGTAATCAAAGATGTAATACAATAAAAAATGGAATGGAATGGAATGTAATTAAGATTTCATTATTTTGTTTGGTAATACATTTGATAAAATTTATGGATGTAATTGCCATTCCATTTTTATATTTGTTTATAAATATATAATGTAATATAATTAAAACACTATCATTACCATCACTACTGCCACCACCTCAAACACCACTTCACTTCTGCCACCACCACCACTTCAAACACCACTCCACCGCCACCATCACTACCACCACGTCATTATTAATATAAAAAAAATTTGAACTAACAACTATACGTTATTATTAATATAAAAAAATAAATGAACTAGCAACTATTTATTGTATTAAATTATTAAAGACCATTTAGATTTATAAATTTATTTGAACTAAAAAAAATTAAAAAAAGATAAGTAAAAAAATGTAATTCAAGGATGATTATTCAACTAATTCGGTCAATTTGAGTAAAATGTTTAATCGAAATAAATTAATCAAAAATTTTTTGTTTAACCGAATTCAACTGAATTAATTTTTTAGCCAAACTTAACCGAACCATTTTGACTGAATTAATTTTGATTCTTAACTAAACTAAAATTAAAAAAACTAAAAATTTAACTAACTGATCGAATTTAAGTGAAATATATGATTAACCAAATTTAATTGAAATAAAAATTAACTGAAGTTATTATTTAGTGTTTAATCAAAATAAAAATTGAAATATTTTTAATTTTTAATTTTATTATCTACTTAACAAAACAATATAGTTTTGAGAGTTGATTAATTCGGTTAAATTAATTTTTAATCGATCACCAAAATTTTAATTTTCTTTAATCGAACTTTTAGCCAAACATTTATTCACCGAACCAAATTAGCTGAATTAACCGAATTGATCGAACCGAATGCTTACCCCTAATGTAATATAATAAAATAAAAGTTAATTAAGTCATTATAAATTAATTTTTTTCATATGTTTTCATTGAATAAATTAAATTACAATATAAAATTATGGGTATTTTGATCTTTTTAATGATTTTTCATTCAATTATTCTCGTTCCTATAGTAAAGTATAATTTTTATTCTGTGTTGCATGTTAAACAACAAAATATAATTTTTATTATGTGGTGGCAATAGTGATAGAGGGGTGATTATGGTACTCGTAGTAAAGTAAGAGTGGTTAAGGCGCTAGTGACAGCAACACAAAGTGATGGTTGTGGTGGTATAATGCTAGTGGTGATGGTTGTGGTTGAGGTGGAGGTGGTGTTGATGGTGGTGGTGGAGCGGTGGTGGTGGTGAGAGTAGTGAAGCGGTGGTGGTGACGGTGGTGGTAGAGTGATAGTGGTGGTAATGATTAAGCGGTGGTGGAGCAGTGGTAGTGATGGTTGTTGTAGTGGTTAAGCGATGGCGATGGTTGTGGCATTGTGGTGGTGGTCGTGGTCGAGTAGTGGTGATAATTGTCGTGGTAATAGTAATGGAGTGGTAAATAGTCTTGAATAGTAAAGTTTTTATTGGGGTAACTTGATCTAATATATATGACACATACTTGATGTAATGAGCAATACATGTGTTCTTTGATGTAATAAATATTACGTCAAATTACGTAATGAAGATTACACATGTAATCTCAATTACATTACATTGTCAGAAAAAGTCTAACTAAACAATGTAACTAGTCATGTAATGTAATCTTTATTCCATTATATGATTGGTTACACCATATCAAACATGGCCTTAGGAAGTTTAATTTAATCCTTAATTATGATTTTAATTTATTATTTTTATGATATTGATATTAATTAGGAATTTATTCTACCATATCAATATATCTATATGTTTAATTTTAATTGCTTTTGACTATCAAGAATTTATTTTCTTTTGACTATCAAGAATTATTACTTCAAATTTTTGTTAGTCTAAAATTATTAAATTTGCGATCATATGTTCTTCTTGTGATAAGTATTAACTCTCGCATTTTATAAATTAATAGAATAGTTTTTATTTATATTTTTTATAATTTAGTAATATATATAAACGTACGAATAAGGAATATTGGTCCTCTAAAATGTCCTCATGAACTTTAAATTAAATTACTAACAATAAGGATAATTTAGTCATTTGTTAATTAGAAAATTTTTAATTTTATTGATACTTTTTTTCTATTTGATTCTAAATTCTATTAGGAAGTTTAATATGATCTTTAATTATAATTTCAATTTATTATTTTTATTATATTAATATTAATTAGAAATTTATTCTACCATACTAATATATACATATATATATATATATATATATATATATATATATATTTAATTTTAATTATTTTTGACTATTAAGAATTTATTTTTTTGACTATCAAGATTTATTACTTCAAATTTTTATTAATTTGAAATTATTAAGTTTGTGATCATATTTTCTTTTTGTAGTAAGTATTAACTTTCTCTTTTTATAAATTAATAGAATAGTTTTTATTTATATTTCTTATAATTTACTAATCTCTTATTCTTTTTATTTGTGTTTAAAGTTATAAATTTATAGATTTATAGATTCGTTATAAACTTGACAAAGGTTTCTGCTTTTGAATTAGTGATGAAATTTTTTTGTTTCTAAATTATAAATTTGGTAAAAGGTTCTACTTAAGAATTAGCAACAAAATTTTTTTGTTTCTAAAATTATAATCTAAATTATTTTTTATTAATTAATGAATTTTATTTCATTATTCTTCCGTTGCTAACAGTTGATAAAAGAATTACAAATGAGTTAACAACAGAATTTCTATCTGTTGTTAAATTTATAATCAAAATTAATAACCTGTTTTGCAAATCTAAAACTCACTGCATATTTTTTCTATGTCGTATTCTTTAGTACGCATATGTTTTATTTTCTCTTTTCTTTCTCCCTTTTATTTTATATTTTATTGATAAAAGTTTAAATTTTATTTAGATCGTAAGATTAATATTTATAATGGTAATATATTTTATTTTTTATTTTCAATTATTTTAATGGAACAATAGAAATTTCAATATTCAAATTATAATATAATAAATAATAATTTTTTTTGAGTGTAGAAGAAAAGGGATTCGAACTTAAATTTATATCAAGTCGTATGTATTTATCACTAGATTATACTTTGGTGTGCATAAATCATAAATTTTTTGTTTAAATAGAAATTTCAGATTTTATTTATATTTTATTGATCGATTAATAATAGCATTAATGATAATTTAGTCATATCCTAATTAGGAATTATTGAGTTCCTAAAACGCCAATGTTATGAATTGATAAAAACACTATTGAGGACTTTAATTTTATTTGTTGAAAAATAAATATAGTTTATTTTTGATTGGTTATGCTAATTTTCTATTTAAATTTAAATTCTATTAGAAAGTTCAATATAATCCTAAATAGACCTAAAAGATAAAATAAAATTAAAAATTATAGTTATAGTTATTGACATGATTAAAAATACATATATAAAAAGTATTTTATATATAATTCAAAATTATCAATTTTATCCTATGAAAGAAGAATGCACCGTAATAATATTACAAAATTAATTTTTTTATGCAAGGGATCACAAAATCTTTCAATATCGTATTTAGTCTCATTCTAATAATGATATCCATTTATTATTTTTATTATATTAATATTATAATATAATTCTATTATAATTAGAAATTTATCCTATCACACAAATATATATATATATATATATATATATATATATATATATATATATGTTTAAATTTAATTACTTTTGACTATTGGGAATATGTTTGTAAGCGTAAAATTTGTTCCTGAAAATTAAGAAATAAAAATATAAAATATAAAATATATTTGTAAAGAAGTGGATACAATCTCTAATGTAAAATCTTCTATTACAGTGAAGATTACTCTCTGATTCTTCTCTTTGTTGGGAGCACAATTTAAGGGTTGAGTGATTTGATCTTGAACACGATTCAACGACTGGAAGACTTAATGTTGAATTGATGTAGAATAAACTTTAGACGATTCAAGAGTTGAAGAGACTAGAACTTGAATTGATGTAGAACGAATTTTGATTCTTTGGATTTGAGAGAGACTTTTATAGTCTTAAGTTCGATAAAGTTTTGAAGCTTCTTTTTTGTCTTTTTCTCTATGAGTTTGTATGTATTATCCCCTTATGTGAAGAGAGGTCTCCTATTTATAGAGATTTGAGAGGGTCCCATTGCCAAATATGTAATTTGATTGGTCTACCTGACAAGCTTTCATTAGTTGTTGCCGCATCACCTAACTTATGTAGACGCCTGATTTATTAGCCAAAATTTAATTTAATTGGTTCACTTGACTAATTTTTATTGGGTTACTACATTATTTATTTATGCAGTAAATAATATTTATCCAATAATTTTATTTTAATAACATTTAAATATTTTGATCGATTATTAAAATAAATTATTTAATTTAACTAATCAATAATTTAATTCGCTAATTAAATAATTAAGTTAACTTAAATAAATTTAGGTGTCTATATATGCCCCCTCGAAACTCGTTCATGAACTTGTTTGAACAGGTCTCGAAAATTTGAAAAAGAATTTTTTTTTAATTGATGCCCCTTTTTTTTATGGCATGAAATTTTTTTTTAATTGGAATTTTTCTGGCAACTCCAATAGGCTAATTGTTTTTTTTAGCCAACTAGCGAAACTCTATTTTTTTTTATAATTAGAATTTCTTATTTTTTCTGTCCCTCAAGAAATTAAATCCTTCATGATTTTGAAGTTGAGAAACTAAATTCTAGTCTAATTTGGAGTTGAAGATTTAAATTCTTGTCGAATTTGGAGTTGAAAATTTTTAATCCTTATCGAATTCGGAGTTGACAATTCTATATAAAAGGGACTCTCTTGCTTGATATATTTTTTTTTTCACATGAAAACTTCAAGAAAATCAGTAGCAAATTCAATCGTCTAGTACACACTCAATTATCAGGTACGCTTCCTTTTTTTTTGTTCAACTCAATTGCAGCTAATTAAATTTATGAAACTGATTTAACTTTTTTTTACCGTCTCCACACTTTAGCTACTTTAATCTACTTCTTCCTTTAACTTGAATGTCATTCACGACATTACTTTAAATTGATGACTATGTAAACATGTCAACATATGCCATAGTGTTTTATGACATCAATTATTTGAAACTTTGCATAAATTTGGAGTCTGTGATCTTCATGTGCCCATAACAAACACTTTGTCTCATCTTTCCTTTTTTTTTTTTAAACTCTATAAATTGATAATAATATATTAAACGAAGAACATTGATTGCCATCAATTTATGTAATATCTTCCATATATACATATTGTTGCCATGCATGCATTTAAATCCAATGCCGGTTTTCCTCTGTCAATCGAATATTGGACTTTGGATTCGAGCTCAGGACGTGAGATACAAGATTCTGCCCCTTGAAGGTTGCGGCAAACCACCGTCGGCCAGTCAACGGAATGCCGCCGCCGCCGCCAGACACGGTGGTCGAAAAATCGATTTTGCCCAAAAATTCATAAGGCTCATATCAAAATGCTCAAAATACCATGGGGAGTTCAAATCCAGTGTCTGATTATCAAAATAGTGGCCCATTTGGTCGGAGAAGGCATCGACAGCGACGGCGCTGCTGCAAATGGTGGCCTTCTCTCAATCACAGTCAATCCTTTCGACCGGGTTAGGTGAAACACTCATCAGGCCATGGAGAGTTCATTCAAATCTTTCCTCTCGCCAGATTTCGTCCATAGCAGCATGGACTGGCAAAAAATCCAGTCGGAGGAGGCTAGCGGCACCACAAGAGAGAGAGAGAGCATTGAGTCGTCTTAGTCAAACTCCAATTGGCAAAACGGATTCCAGAACTGAGGTCGATAGTGCCCAGGAAGTTGATCGCCGCCTAGCTTCATCGGTTTGGTGGCCGAAAGTCTAATCGGGGAAGGCGACTTCTGTCGCCTGTCGCGCTGAACGGAAGAGAAGAAGAGAACTTTTTTTTTAATTTCTTCACTTTCTTTTACTTATTTATTTTTTTATTCATTTATATATATATATATATATATATATATATTATTTTTTTAATTTCTTAATTGATGATCATGAACAGTAGTCTCAGATGCTTGTCTTCAATTTGCATGCTCGATTCAATTGATGACCAACAACTAACAAATTTAATTTGGCTTGAACTTGGTTGATCATATGAACTTGATTTGGTTTTTTTTCTTTCTTTTTTTTTTTTCAAAATTCATATGAACTATACTTGCCATGAACATGTCAAAATTAATTTTTTTTTAACAAGTCCTCTTGTTTTTTTTAGCTTGTCAATTGCTCTTGAAATTTCATCAAAATGGTTCGCATAATTGATCTTTCGGCTTCACAAGAAATTCCATGTATGAAATTTTTGAGTGACGACGAAGAGGATTCAAATCTTGGAATAATCTTCACCTTTCAAAGATCTGCTGATGAACTTTGGAGCCAATGAGTACTAAGCAAAGTAGACCCTCCTCATCTTATAGATTGGACAATCGAACGTACATGTGAATTCCAACTTTCACATAAAGTAGTTAAGCGTGTCCAATGCTTTTTGCTGCAATCTTCACTTCATTCGCTTTAAACTCCATCAAATAATCTTCCACTTTTGAGGAGTTGCATTCACAACAATGAAATTTCTTAGCATCCTTCTTTCAAATTTGCTGGTGAATTTTCGTTTGTCAAATGCTATTGCGAGTGGCTTGAAGATGTGCTGGCAAGTAATAAGCAACTGCTTTTGAAAGCCAATGTGTATCATGCTTTGTTTGCATCACTCTTCACTTATGATCGCTTCCCCAACGTCATTCATCATTTTTGTGAATGTTGAAGTGCTTCAACAAATACTCTTTTCTTGCTAGTTGGAGAAGAGTCAATTTCTCTTTTAGATTTGCAGTTCCATGGAGCCCTTCCAATCCACGGCTCATTTTATGATGAGATGATCCCTTCAGCTGCAGATCTTATTGGAGTTGATGGAGGTCGAACTCCTTTCTTACCGCGAAGCTGCAAATACTAATTCTATGCTTACTACAAAAATGCCAAACGGGTTGAGAATACCTTTGAGTTAAATGTTCGCAACTGGCTAAACTTTTGGTTTCGCTGTTCTATTAGCTATCCTGGACCTCCTGAAAAGAACTACACTAAAAGAACTACTCCTCCCAAGAAGAATTTTAATCCTTCAGGTGTTATTGGCAACAAATTACCGCGAGATGCAAATTGGCAAAAGCCTTTTGTGATTCTAAACATAGAAGATGACCTACAAGAAGAAGTTTACTTGGTAAACTGGTTGAGAACACCTTTGAGTTGAATGTTTGCAATTGGCTAAACTTTTGGTTCCACGGTTCTATTAGATATCCTGAACCTCCTGAAAAGTACTACATTAAAAGAATTGCTCTCCAAAAAAAAATTTTAATCCTTCAAGTATTATTGGCAATAAATTACCGCGAGATGCAAATTGGCAAAAGCCTTTTGAGATTCTAAACATAGAAGATGACCTACGAAAAGAAGTTTACTTGGCTACTTTGATTTCTTGTTGGTTATGCAAGTTTGTTCTTCCGCATGATCCAGTGAATCTTATTCGTCC
>CANUEX010076850.1:0-11189 GCA_948099535.1 Jatropha multifida | reverse complement strand
GGCGGGCAGAGCTGCACTGTCATCTACCGGCTGACAGTCTTATACTGTCTGTTCAAGGTTAACTGACCAGAAGTTTCGCGGTGCGGGTGGCATTGTGACTCACCGGCACCTGAACCCTTATTTTTCACGTACCAGTAGTTGTAGCGAATGAATACTGAAGCCACTCACGACCAAAATGAAGCACTCTCCACTGGCGTTCGTCTTCGCAACGCCCGTGAACAACTCGGACTCAGCCAGCAAGCCGTTGCAGAACGCTTGTGCCTGAAGGTTTCCACGGTTCGCGATATTGAAGAAGATAAGGCACCTGCCGATCTGGCTTCAACATTTTTGCGCGGTTATATCCGCTCTTACGCAAAACTGGTGCATATCCCCGAAGAAGAATTACTGCCAATGATGGAGAAGCAGGCGCCGGTCCGTGCAGCAAAAGTTGCGCCGATGCAGACCTTCTCACTGGGGAAACGTCGTAAAAAACGTGATGGCTGGCTGATGAGCTTTACCTGGCTGGTGCTGTTTGTGGTGGTTGGCCTGACGGGCGCTTGGTGGTGGCAAAACCACAAGGCGCAGCAGGAAGAGATCACCACGATGGCCGATCAGTCTTCTGCCGAGCTTAATCAATCCGGTAATGACAATGCACAGAGCGTGCCGTTGAATACAGATAGCGCGGCACCGTCCAGCGAGCCGCAAACAGCAGCAACCGATACCGCTCAGGCTCCAGCCACCCCGTCTGACAGCGCATCAGCCACGCAGGCGCAGGATCAGAACGCGGTTGTGTCTCCTTCACAGACCAATGTGGATACCGCCCCTGCGGCAACGGCGTCAGCGGATAATACTGCTGCGGCGCCACTGCCTACCGACCCGGCAGCCACTGCAACACCAGCGGTCGATCCTAACGCGCTGGTGATGAATTTCACCGCGGATTGCTGGCTGGAAGTGACTGACGCAACAGGCAAAAAGCTGTTCAGCGGCCTGCAGCGTAAAGATGGCACGTTAAACCTAACGGGTCAGGCACCTTACAAACTTAAAATCGGCGCTCCGGCAGCGGTACAGATCCAGTATCAAGGAAAACCTGTCGACCTGAGCCGCTTTATCAGAACTAACCAGGTTGCGCGTCTTACCGTTAATGCCGAACAATCAGCAGCACAGTAACAGACGGGCAACGCGGGAGATTTTTCATGCATAACCAGGCTCCGATTCAACGTAGAAAATCTAAACGTATTTACGTTGGTAATGTGCCAATTGGCGATGGGGCCCCCATCGCCGTCCAGTCGATGACCAATACGCGCACCACGGATGTGGAAGCAACGGTCAATCAGATCAAAGCATTAGAACGCGTAGGCGCGGACATTGTTCGCGTCTCCGTCCCGACGATGGATGCCGCCGAAGCGTTCAAACTCATCAAGCAGCAGGTCAGCGTTCCGCTGGTGGCTGATATTCACTTCGACTACCGCATTGCACTGAAAGTCGCTGAATACGGCGTCGACTGCCTGCGTATTAACCCAGGTAACATCGGTAACGAAGAGCGTATCCGCATGGTAGTGGACTGCGCCCGCGATAAAAATATTCCTATCCGCATCGGCGTTAACGCCGGTTCCCTGGAAAAAGATCTGCAGGAAAAATACGGTGAGCCCACGCCACAGGCGCTGCTCGAATCCGCTATGCGTCACGTCGATCATCTCGATCGTCTTAACTTCGATCAGTTCAAAGTGAGCGTAAAAGCGTCCGACGTGTTCCTTGCTGTAGAGTCTTATCGCCTGCTGGCAAAGCAGATCGACCAGCCTCTGCACCTCGGGATCACTGAAGCGGGCGGCCTGCGCAGCGGTTCTGTGAAGTCTGCGATCGGGCTGGGACTACTGCTCTCTGAAGGGATTGGCGATACGCTGCGCGTCTCGCTGGCGGCCGATCCGGTGGAAGAGATCAAAGTCGGTTTCGATATCCTGAAGTCACTGCGCATTCGCGCCCGCGGGATCAACTTCATTGCCTGCCCAACCTGCTCACGTCAGGAGTTCGACGTGATTGGTACGGTGAATGCGCTGGAGCAGCGCCTGGAAGACATCATTACCCCGATGGACGTCTCCATCATCGGCTGCGTGGTGAACGGTCCGGGTGAAGCGCTGGTGTCAACACTGGGCGTGACCGGCGGTAACAAGAAAAGTGGTCTCTATGAAGATGGCGTTCGTAAAGATCGTCTGGATAATAGTGACATGATCGACCAGCTCGAAGCACGCATTCGTGCCAAAGCCGCCATGATGGACGAGACGCAACGCATCAACGTCCAGCAGGTTGAAAAATAACGTGATGGGAAGCCGCGAGCTTCCCATGTATGATTGAACCCATTCTTTGGGTTTTTTTTGTATATAGAAAGAGAATAAACGTGGCAAAAAACATTCAAGCCATCCGCGGCATGAACGATTATCTGCCTGGCGAAACCGCCATCTGGCAGCGCATTGAAGGCACACTGAAACAGGTGCTCGGCAGCTACGGTTACAGCGAAATCCGTTTGCCGATTGTAGAGCAGACCCCGTTATTCAAACGCGCGATTGGTGAAGTCACCGACGTGGTTGAAAAAGAGATGTATACCTTTGAGGACCGCAATGGCGATAGTCTGACCCTGCGTCCGGAAGGTACGGCGGGCTGCGTACGCGCCGGCATCGAACATGGTCTTCTGTACAATCAGGAGCAGCGTCTGTGGTATATCGGCCCGATGTTCCGCCACGAACGTCCGCAGAAAGGTCGTTATCGCCAGTTTAATCAGCTGGGTGTGGAAGTCTTTGGTCTGCAGGGCCCGGACATTGACGCCGAACTGATTATGCTGACCGCCCGCTGGTGGCGCGCCCTCGGTATCGCCGAGCACGTTTCCCTTGAGCTGAACTCTATTGGTTCTCTGGAAGCACGCGCTAACTACCGCGATGCGCTGGTGGCGTTCCTGGAACAGCATAAAGAGAAGCTGGACGAAGACTGCAAACGTCGCATGTACAGCAACCCGCTGCGCGTTCTGGATTCGAAGAACGCAGACGTTCAGGCACTGCTGAACGATGCGCCTGCGCTGGGTGACTACCTGGATGAAGAATCTCGCGAACACTTCGCGGGCCTGTGCAAGCTGCTTGAAGCGGCAGGCATCGCCTATACCGTGAACCAGCGCCTGGTGCGCGGTCTGGACTACTACAACCGCACCGTGTTTGAGTGGGTAACTACCAGCCTCGGTTCGCAGGGTACAGTGTGCGCGGGCGGCCGTTATGACGGTCTGGTTGAGCAACTTGGCGGTCGCGCGACCCCGGCGGTTGGCTTTGCGATGGGTCTTGAACGACTTGTTTTGTTGGTTCAGGCAGTTAATCCGGAATTTAAAGCAGAATCCGTTGTCGATATATACCTGGTGGCGTCTGGCGCCAATACGCAGTCCGCTGCAATGCAGTTGGGCGAACAGGTACGCGATGCGTTGCCTGGCGTGAGGCTGATGATGAACCACGGCGGCGGCAATTTCAAAAAGCAATTCGCTCGTGCAGATAAGTGGGGCGCTCGCGTCGCACTGGTGCTCGGCGAGTCTGAAATCGCCGACGGTAATGTTGTGGTGAAGGATTTACGCTCTGGTGAACAGAGTACGGTAACGCAGGATAGCGTTGCAGCGCATTTGCGCACACTACTGGGCTAATCTCGCCGGTGAATTATCGTTAAGGAGAAGGATTGCGTGGAAATTTACGAGAACGAAAACGACCAGGTTGACGCTATCAAGCGCTTCTTTGCCGAAAATGGCAAAGCGCTGGCTGTTGGGGTTGTTTTGGGTATTGGTGCGCTGATGGGCTGGCGTTACTGGAACGGCCATCAGGCAGATACGGCGAGAGCTTCATCGCAGGCCTATGAAAACGCGATTTCCGCGCTTCAGGCTGATAAGCCAGAGTCGTTCACAGCTGCGGAGAAATTTGCCGCTGACAACAAAAACACTTATGGCGCGCTGGCTTCACTGGAACTGGCACAGCAATACGTAGAAAAAAATGAACTGGATAAAGCAGCCGCGCAATTGCAACAGGGGCTTGCTGCGACCAGTGATGAAAATCTGCAGTCGATGATCAACGTTCGTCTGGCCCGTGTTCAGGTGCAGCAGAAGCAGCAAGACGCTGCGCTCAAAACGCTGGATGCCGTTAAAGGCGAAAGCTGGTCGGCAATTGTTGCCGATCTGCGCGGTGAAGCGCTGTTGAGCAAAGGCGACAAACAAGGTGCGCGCACCGCATGGGAAAACGGCATTAAAAACAATGCTTCTCCTGCGCTCAGCGAAATGATGCAGATGAAAATTAATAATTTGTCCATCTAAGAGGGACCCGATGCAATTGCGTAAATTACTTCTGCCAGGGCTGCTTTCCGTGACGTTATTGAGCGGCTGTTCCCTGTTCAATAGCGAAGAAGATGTTGTCAAAATGTCCCCGCTGCCGGTGGTTGAAAATCAGTTCACCCCGACAACCGCGTGGAGCACTTCTGTCGGCAACGGTATCGGCGATTTCTATTCTAACCTGCACCCGGCATTTGCTGACGGCGTAGTGTATGCTGCCGATCGTCACGGCGTGGTGAAAGCGGTCAGCATTGAAGATGGCCATGAAATCTGGTCGGTCAATCTGGCAGAGAAAGACGGCTGGTTCTCCACGCGCGCTGCGTTGCTTTCCGGCGGTGTAACCGTTTCTGGCGGTCATGTGTACGTCGGTACTGAAAAAGCGCAGGTTTATGCCCTCAATACCAGCGATGGTTCGAAGGCCTGGCAGGCAAAAGTTGCTGGTGAAGCACTTTCCCGCCCGGTAGTGAGCGACGGTCTGGTGCTGATTCATACCAGTAACGGCCAGTTGCAGGCGCTGAATGAAAGCGATGGCGCGGTGAAATGGACGGTCAACCTGGATATGCCTGCGCTCTCCCTGCGCGGCGAATCTGCGCCGACTACCGCCTTTGGCGCTGCGATTGTTGGTGGCGATAATGGCCGTGTGAGCGCGGTACTGATGCAGCAGGGGCAGATGATTTGGCAGCAGCGTATCTCCCAGGCGAACGGCCCGACCGAAATCGATCGCCTGAGCGATGTGGATACCACGCCGGTTGTGGTTGACAACGTCGTTTATGCACTGGCTTATAACGGCAACCTGACGGCGCTGGATCTGCGCAGCGGCCAGATCATGTGGAAACGTGAGCTGGGCTCGGTGAGCGACTTCGTTGTTGATGGTAATCGTATCTACATTATCGATCAGAATGACCGCGTTCTGGCACTGACCACCGACGGTGGCGTGACCCTGTGGACGCAAAGCGATCTGCTGCACCGTAACCTTACCGCTCCGGCGTTGTATAATGGTTACATCGTGACAGGCGATAGTGAAGGTTATGTTCACTGGATCAACGTTGAAGACGGGCGCTTCGTCGCGCAGCAGAAAGTCGACAGTTCCGGTTTCCTGACCGAGCCAGTCGTAGCTGGTGGCAAGCTGCTGATCCAGGCGAAAGACGGTACGCTGTACGCACTCTCGCGCTAACTGCGCTGAGTTTGTCGTTTCCGAAGACGGCTCCTGTTGCAGGAGCCGTTTTCCTGTTTTTAAAACGCCGCGCAAATTGCGACGTTTTGCTAATGAATTTCCTGTAATGAGGCTTTAAACATGGTACCTGTGGTCGCGCTTGTCGGGCGCCCTAACGTTGGAAAATCCACGCTATTTAACCGCTTAACACGCACCCGTGATGCGCTGGTGGCCGATTTCCCGGGTCTGACTCGTGACCGTAAGTACGGTCGTGCTGAAGTAGAAGGCCGCGAATTTATCTGTATCGATACCGGCGGTATTGATGGCACTGAAGACGGTGTGGAAACGCGCATGGCGGAACAGTCGCTGCTGGCGATTGAAGAAGCCGATGTTGTGCTGTTTATGGTGGATGCCCGCGCGGGTCTGATGCCAGCAGATACGGCTATTGCTAAGCATCTGCGTTCACGCGAAAAACCGACTTTCCTCGTCGCTAACAAAACCGACGGTCTGGACCCGGATCAGGCAACCGCGGATTTCTACGCGCTGGGCCTCGGTGAAATTTATGCCATCGCCGCTTCTCACGGTCGCGGCGTCACCAGCCTGCTGGAACACGTGCTGATGCCGTGGATGGACGAACTGAATCCGCCGGAAGAGGTGGATGAAGACGCCGAATACTGGGCGCAGTTCGAAGCCAGTGAAAAAGGTGAAGAAGAAGAGCCGGAAGAGGAGTTCAACCCGCAGGATCTGCCAATTAAGCTGGCGATTGTCGGTCGTCCGAACGTCGGTAAGTCTACACTCACTAACCGCATCCTCGGCGAAGACCGCGTGGTGGTGTACGACATGCCGGGCACCACGCGCGACAGCATCTACATTCCGATGCAGCGCGATGAACGTGAGTACGTACTTATCGACACCGCCGGTGTACGTAAGCGTGGCAAAATCACTGATGTGGTGGAGAAATTCTCCGTTATCAAAACCCTGCAAGCGATTGAAGACGCCAACGTCGTACTGCTGGTGATTGATGCCCGCGAAGGTATTTCC
The DNA here is from genome assembly GCA_948099535.1 of Jatropha multifida. Taxonomy (NCBI): domain Eukaryota; kingdom Viridiplantae; phylum Streptophyta; class Magnoliopsida; order Malpighiales; family Euphorbiaceae; genus Jatropha; species Jatropha multifida. Next base: position 4,677 of record CANUEX010076850.1, on the reverse strand, counting down.
GACCAGGATTTGTCGCTGCTGGGCTTCATCCTCAACAGCGGTCGCTCGCTGGTGATTGTCGTCAACAAGTGGGACGGCCTGAGCCAGGAAGTGAAAGAGCAGGTTAAAGAGACGCTGGATTACCGTCTCGGCTTTATCGACTTTGCCCGAGTGCATTTTATCTCTGCGCTGCACGGCAGCGGTGTTGGCAACCTGTTCGAATCCGTACGCGAAGCTTATGACAGCTCCACACGTCGCGTCAGTACCGCGCTGTTGACCCGTATTATGAATATGGCTGCGGAAGATCATCAGCCGCCGCTGGTGCGCGGTCGCCGCGTGAAGCTGAAATATGCCCACGCCGGTGGTTATAACCCGCCGATTGTGGTGATCCACGGCAACCAGGTGAAAGATCTGCCGGATTCCTATAAACGCTATCTGATGAACTACTTCCGCAAATCGCTGGACGTAATGGGTACACCGATCCGTATTCAGTTCAAGGAAGGGGAAAACCCGTTTGCGGATAAGCGCAACACCCTGACGCCGAACCAGTTACGTAAGCGTAAGCGCCTGATTAAACACATTAAGAAGAGTAAGTAATTACTCGCTTTAAACCCGCAAATCTGAAGCGAACCCCGAAAGTTGGATAGCCAACGAGTAGGGGTTTTACGTTTTAAGCCCAGGCAAATTATAAAGTGTATTTGAAGCGGTAGTGATGCTTCACGGCGGCACCGGCTATTTTTCCCTTCACCGGTTGGGCGCATGGCGCCTCAGATGAAATTACTTCCAGATCGTAACCCGTCACATTTTTCAATTTATATAACAAGGTCTTCCGAAACGAGGAGGATATGTCTGCAATCGTTTAAAAGAAAAAAACTTCCTGTTAGGATTAATCTCATCATTTACAGATGAGATAGGGATATGAAAAAAACGGTTGTAGCAACATTGGTGGCATTAACTCTGTTGACGGGGTGTGGCCCTAAGGAATTGACCCCTGAGCAGAAACAGGAAGTCACAAATCTAAAAAATGAATTATCACGCACGGAAACTGAAATCTCTGCTGCGAATGAGACAGGTAAGCAGTTTGCGGGCGGGCTAATTAAGAATCTGGTTACGGCAAGGCTGGAAGTTTTAGGAACCAATAAGGCTCTTTTGGAACAGCGTATTAATGCGATTGAAGCAGGGGCGAAGATTGAAATAGCCGTCAGTAGCGTAAAACCTGATCCGGAACTTGCCAGTTCGATTAAAGCCGAAATGGACACTCTTAATACCAGAATCGATGAAGCGAAGGCCGATGCTAACCAGTACACTGGCGGATTAATCCAGGCTTTGAAATTGTCGACTGTTGCGACGCAAGAACAAAGTATGGCGATGCTACAGCAGAAATATTTAATCGCTAAATATGGCCTGGCTGAGATCAAAGTTGATTCACAATCAATAAGTAACACAAAAGTCGACAAGGAACCCGCACAGCAAAACAGTCCGGTTCAACAATCACCTAAAATGCCTCCGGCAGAAGGACCATTTGGGTTAGAAGCTGGATTGTCAAAACAAAATATTGAAGATATGACTGGCGTTGAACTTAAGCCTTTAGAAAATAGCGTTAACCTTTACACTACGTCGAAATTGCCTAAACAAAATGCTGATTTCGAGGTGTTCGGGCTTCAGATCTCCCCCAAAGCTGGACTCTGTCAAATACGCGCAGTAGGTAAAAGCATTAATACGGACAGTTATGGAATTGCTTTGAAATCGAAGTTTGAGGAGTTAAGTAACGCCTTAACCTCTATCTATGGTAAAGCCGACAAAAGCGATTATCTTCTGTCTGGTTCTCTCTGGAAAGAACCACAAGATTGGGTGATGGCATTAAATAAAAAAGAACGCTTTTTATCTGCGGAGTGGAAAGGAGAAAAAGGGTCTCCATTAAAAAACAATCTCAGTAGGGTATCTCTCGACGTACGGGCGACAGGTACAGATACCGGGTATTTATATCTGCAATATAATTTTACTAATGATAGCACTTGTAAAGAAGAGGTTGAGGGAGCGAAGAAAAGTTCGCTTTAAATTCCGCTTCAAATCCTGCCCCTGCATAAGGGGCTATTCTTGTATGAAAAATAACGTCTAAAAACAAATATAATAGTGAGTGAAGTTTAATTGAGTAGATTTTTTAGCATGGGTTATTGCGAAGCTCTTTAGCTTTCATTGCCAAAAATAACTTTCACAATTCCAAATCAGATTCTTTAGGTTTAATTCGCGGAAGTGTTACGAATTGGCTGATGAACTGAATCCGGCAGGTTTTGTCACTTAAGGTGTATGATAAGGGCAGTGAAAAAATAAACGAGGAGAGCGTTATGGATCTCAAATGCCCGATCTGCCACAACCCGCTGGAACTGGTGGGAACGCATGCGCATTGCGACAGTTGCGACAATGATATTGAAGTACAGGCAAACTGCCCGGAGTGCCATCAGCCTCTGGAAGTGTTAAAAGCCTGCGGCGCGGTGGACTTTTTTTGCCAGCACGGCCACGGGTTGATCTCTAAAAAACGCGTCGAATTTACCCCGCTTTAAGGCTTGCAGATGCAGGCTTCGCCATCGCGCCACAGTTCCACCAGCGACGGTGGCGCTTTACTTTCCGGGATCAGCAACAGCACATCGGTCTGCTGCGTGGTCCAGGTTATCTGCAAACGGTAAAAACGCTGATCGCCGCGCCCCGGTGAATCCGGCTGCCCGGGCGGTTGCCCAAGCGGCAGGGTCTGATGCAGGATACTGACCAGGCGCTGGCGCTGTTCCGCGTTAAGCTGAGCAATCACGATTTTTCGCGTGCCGCTCAGCTTCGGGATATAAGCCAGCCCGCCTTCGCGGGCGACTTCGACCACAGCATCATCGGTCAATTCGGGTTCGTTCATTACAACACTCCAACCTCTTTCCAGGCCTTCTCGATAGCGTCCGCAACCTGCTGGCCCGAGCGTTTTTCGCCGTGCTGAATGGTCAGTTTCGCAAAGGCAGCGAAATCGGCATTTTGCGCCAGCGCCTTATCGCAGACGGTATCGTACCAGGCGTAACCGGCTTTTTCCCAGGCATAGCCGCCAATCGCCGTCGCCGCAAGGTAAAACGCGCGGTTGGGGATACCGGAATTCAGATGCACGCCGCCGTTATCTTCACGGGTTTTCACAAAATCTTTCATGTGCGCAGGCTGCGGATCTTTACCCAGCAGCGGGTCATCATAGGCGGTGCCGGGATGAGACATTGAACGCAGGCCTTTGCCATTAATTCCTTTTGCCAGCAACCCTTCGCCGATGATCCAGTCGGCCTGATCCGCCGTTTGCTGCTTGTGGTACTGCTTCACCAGCGATCCAAAAACATCCGATAACGACTCATTAAGCGCACCAGATTGTTCAAAATAGATCAGCGCGGCTTCCGTTTCTGTGACGCCGTGGCTGAGTTCATGCGCTACTACATCAATCGCGATGGTAAAGCGATTGAAGATTTCACCGTCGCCGTCGCCAAACACCATCTGCTGACCATTCCAGAAAGCGTTCTGATATTGCTGACCATAATGCACGGTACCGCTCAGCACCATTCCCTTATTATCGAGGGAGTTACGCTGTAAAACCTGCCAGAAAAAATCGTGGGTAACACCGAGATAGTCGTAAGCTTCATCCACGGCAACATCACCATTAGACGGCTGGCCTTCGTAGCGTACCTGCTTACCGGGCAGGCTCTCTTTTTGCTGCGCATCATAAATATCGCGTACCAGCTCGCCGGGCGAGGTGACCAGCGGCGCGCTGGGTTTGCCGTGGCTGTGCGCCATCAGCGTTTGCACATGGCTTAATGTTTGTTGTGCGCAACGCTGCTGCATTTCCGATCCGTGGTCGATAATGCGGCGAAGAATATAGGGTGGGATAACGCTGCTAAACGGGCGTGTTTTCATGTCGCTCTCCTTGATGAAAAGAACAACAAAAGTATAGGGGCAGCTTATAGATTAATCGTACAAATTAAGATGATTTACGCTGGCGCGGTTTCTTTACGGGCGTCACGTTGCTGACTTCACTCTCCACCCAGCCGTCATTCAGGCGGGTGGTAAGCTTATCGCCGACTTTCACCTGGCGGGTTTTTTTCAGAACTTCGCCAGCCGGAGAGGTGGTCACGCTGTAACCGCGCGCCAGCGTCGCCAGCGGGCTGACGGCTTCCAGATGCGTAATAGCAGAACCAAAACGTTCGCGCGTGGTGCTTACACGGTCGCGAATGTTCTGGCTAAGGCGATATTCCAGTTGCTGCACGCGGCTTTGCGCGCGATGAATCCGCGGCTGCGGGTTTTGCTGATTCAGACGTTGCATCACGCGCTGCTGACGGACAGAAGCGCGTTTTAACTGTGTATCCAGCGCGTTTTGCATGCGCTGCTGCAGGCGCTCCAGCACCGTTTGCTGGCGTGCCAGCCGTAACTGCGGGTGCTGCTGTTGCAGGCGATGGTTCAGCAGGGCAAAGCGGCGGTTGCGGCCAGCCAGGTAATAATCCATCGACATCTCTAAGCGCTGCTGCATCGCCTGTACCTGGCGCAGCAATTCAAGCTGGTTGCGGCTGACAATTTCCGCTGCGGCCGAAGGCGTTGGCGCGCGCAGATCGGCAACAAAATCGGCAATCGTGACATCGGTTTCATGGCCGACAGCGCTGACCACCGGAATGCGACTTGCGAAAATCGCACGGG
>CANUEX010076803.1:0-46325 GCA_948099535.1 Jatropha multifida | reverse complement strand
CGGTCACTGTGAGTAATAATAAATGGTGCACACCATCCTGCATACATGCATTTCATATGCATATCATATATTCTTCATATTATTTAAATATTCATGAATCATTTCTTATTGCTATATTGATATCCTTCATGTTCTAAATATTATATCTCAGTTTCATAATCTCAATATTTGATATATAATATCTCAGTTCTCTAAATTTATAATTTTCGCCCTTGATTACATTCACATATTGCATTTATTGTATTGAATATTTTTTATGAATAATTGTGATGTCAAATAATGTGCTTTTGTATCTGGGTGGAAATTGGGACGACGTGTGTCACTATGGATCAGTGGGCCTAGTATGGGGGATCGACTCCCTATTATATATATATTATTATTATGGAGTTGGCCTGGGGCCAATAGGTGGATTTGTGACATCACTGACTAATTTCCACATATTCTGAGTATATGAATGTGACTTGTTTGGAGATGCTGTTGTATGACACGTGCTTGTGAAGTATGTCATTTATTATATTGTGAAAGCATACTGCTTGAATGTGTGGGTTTGCATTATTTATTATTATTCACTGAGTTTAGTGAAACTCACCCCCCTTCCATAAATATTTTTTAGGAAATAAGGATACTGTTGGTCTATAAGACTCTGCTTCTTTCTTCGCAGAGGATTGATCATGTTAGTATAACTCTCTGTTAATATTTGGAATACTCCGCACATTTTATTTAACTCCGAAGTTAGGATGTTTAAACGAATATTGACTTGTAATAGAATTATCATGTGGTTATAAATAAATTGTGGAGTGTAAATGACTATCTGGAGACTGTATGGTTTGATCATATTATGACAAATAACTATTTGTATGAGAAAATAATTTTATTATATGGATATGGGCCCGACCTGCGAATAGTATGTATTACTAAGGCGGGGTCAGAATTATTAACTCTGATTGACTTATGAAAATGTCATAATATGGGCTTACTATTCTGATAGTCAAATGGTAATAGGATTAGAATTTGATAGTTTAGGCTTACTACGGGTCTCGGGGGCCTTAAGCTTACCTAGGTCCTAGTGCCGGTCCGGCCCACGGTTTTGGGTCGTGACAGCTATGAACAGTATTTAATATTAAAGCTAGGTCAGAAATGTTAACTCTGATTAATTTATGAATAATGTTATAATATGGGCTTACTATTCTCTTAGTCAAATGATAATAGAAATAGATTGTAATAGTTTAGGCTTATTACGGGTTTCAGGGGCCTTAAGTTTACTTAGGTCCTAGTGCCGGTCCGGTCAACGGTTTTGGATCGTGATAATAATAAATTATAAATATAAAAAAATTAAATAATAATAAAAATTATTAATTTTTCACTTTAAAATATATCTCTATAAAATTTCAACAATTTACTAATTTGGTTTATTCTTTATTATTATTTTTTAGAACTGGATTTTTTTTTTCATTTGTCAAATATATTTTTTTCTGCAACTAAGGCCGTTTGTATTTGAAATTTAATTTTCAATTTTCTATGTTAAACTAAAGTTTAATTTTTTTTTTTATTTGAGGGGCGTAAAATTTGATGTTTAGAAGGTGGAAAATTAATGACAGTGATTGTGAATCCATGATGCAATTACAAAAATGTCCCTTTTCACATTCAGAGCTGTTTATCCGTATAGCAAAAAAATTGACACGCAACTTTTATTATATGTGGGTCCCATTTTGTGCTTAAACACAATAGTATAATATCGTGTCGTGTAACGAATCATTCGGCTAATCATTTCCCTTTTTATTATTGTAGTCATGAAATAATACTTTAAAAGAAAAAAATTATTGTAAAAACATCATTGTAAATCAATCAAATTATTCATTTTATTCATTATTTCTTTAAAATAAGTTGTTATAATTTTTAAATTTGATATCAAAAAATATTCATTCTAATATAAGAATCACAACCTAACATAATGAGCTAATTTCCATATAATATTGGACATCAAACATTTAGAACTAACTTATTAAAAGATACATAAGTTATTGACGATTGCAATAACTTACAATAAAAAATATAAAATTTCATGCGCTATAATAAATTTATTATGAATAAATCTAGAAAATGAAAAATAGGCAACAATTATTATAATTTAATTATAATAATGTATTTTTCTTTTTAAAAGAAATTCTTCTCAATTATATTTATTTTATATATATTATTTTTATAAATTATATATTTTAATGGGAGCCCTCAATAAATTTTCTGACTATAATACTCAGTAAAATTATAGAGTCCAAACAAGAATAGATGTTGCACGTTGCTGAAAATTGTCATGTGTATATTTGAATTAAAAAAAGCAACTAACCGTGCACAGTAACGTATTTAAATAAATATTAATAATAAAATCATATGTATTATTAGTATGGATTATAGATAGAGATGATAATTCTACTCGATTCGGAAATATCTAATTTGATTTGATCCAATTTTAGCAGGTCGGATAATGAATAAATGGGTTTGAGACATATTTACATAATATTTTTACCATTCATATTGAGTATGTTTAATGACTTGACTACTTATTCAATTAATATTTCAAAAATATTTGACATAATTATTTTTTAAAATAAAATCATATATATATAATACACCTCTTTAATGAAATTAACGCTATAGTTATATTTATATTTTTATTAAATTAATATAATAATTTTAATATTAAATGAATTCGTATATTAAAAGTGTATCTTAAATGGATATTCGACCCCTTTTATTTTTTTTAATCATAGAGTAAAGGTAGGAGAGAAGAAGCTTGAAGACTAACCTGAGACGGGCTTGCATGCAGGGACTGTGGCTCCACGTCAACCAAGCCACCTTGTTGAAAAGACCTTCGCTTCACAAAACAACATTCTTTCCGTTTTACTCTCTTTTTTCAACTTTTTTTTCGTGAAATTACATAATCAACCTTTCCCCATAAATAATACCCTTTCCACGTAGGCATATATATGGACTTATTTATGGGTCCCGCACTATACTATGCTTACATTATTGAGCAGTGATAAGCAGGTATTCCTCTGCAGCAATTACATCATTGTCCTCTCTCACAGCTACTTCCAGTCAACTCTATACAACCACGGTGTCATACAATACTTGAGCCCAATTTGTACTTTTAAGCAATAAAAAATCATCGTGACGTGTAACGACTCGTTCCACAAATCATTACCGTTATATATTTATATATAAATTATACCGTCTTTCTCTCTTCAGTATAATTGATGAAATTTTGTCAAATTTATGAAAAGATAGGAAAATTAGAGTTTATGGAAAGAAAGTGATCGACCCATTAATAATCCATTGCAAAATAAAGAGGGAAAAGTATTATTTACTTTTCAAGATAAGTGGTATATATTAGAATTAAAACTACGCTTTTTTTTTGTGGTATCCTCCGACTCTCTTTTAGAAAGCCATTACGTTTAAAGCCCTCTCCAAGACGTTGATTTTATAATTCTTGCCATCAAATGGAGATTTTAGTGCACACCAATCACTGGACAAAGCTATATTGAGTGGAATTTTATATCTTTAGTGCTCAGGTGAGAGGATATCATACTTCTGGTGGTTTATAGCTGTTTACTATATGTATCCTATTACAATTTTATAGCTTTTACCAACGCTGGAGGAAATGAGACTGATCAATTTGCTTTGCTCAAGTTCAAAGAAGGGATAACCAACTATGCAAATGGAACATTCAACTCATGGAACAAATCCGTTCCTTTCTGTAATTGGTTTGGAATCACATGTCGTCGTCATCAAGGAGTGACATCCTTGGTCTTACAAGGCCAAGATTTGTTTAGCTTTATATCACCATATATTGGCAATCTAAGTTTCCTCAAGTTGGTCGATCTCCTTGCATGGCAAAATCCCACCAGAAGTTCGAAATTTATTCCGGCTAGAACAATTCAGAGTCAGCAACAGCACTTTAGATGGTGAAATTCCTACCGACTTGACTCGTTGCTTGCAACTCGGGATGATTCATTTAGCACGAAACAATCTTGTTGGGAAATCCCTCCGGAGCTTGGTTCTTTAATGATGCTTCAAGTGCTTGCACTTGGTGTGAACAATCTGACAGGAGAAATTCCTTCTTCCCTTACCAACTTTTCATCTCTTACCTTTCTTTCTGTTGCCTACAATAATTTGATAGGAAATATTCCAAATGAGGTAGGAAGATTAACACGCTTAACTTCTTTTTCAATTTTTGTCAATAGAATATAAGGCTATCCCTATATCGTTTTTCAATATTTCATCAATTGTTCACATCTCCGCTGTAGAAAACCACCTTCCTGGAAACTTGCCAGACATCTTAGGTCTTGCTTTCCCAAATCTACACAATTTTGCCATTGGTGGTAATGAGTTTTCCGGTCTGATACCAGATTCATTGTCTAACGCTTCTCAAATCCAATCTATAGATATTGCTGATAATAATTTTTCTGGCAAAGTTTCAGTCAATTTTGGAAAGATGAAAAGTCTTCAGCTTTTACAACTTGGGAGTAATAATTTGGAGATTAATTCAATAAATGATTTAATGTTCTTAACATCTTTGGTAAACTGTAGCTATTTAGAAACGTTGGATTTGACTTTAAATAATTTTGAAGGTGTTTTACTTTACTCTATGGCCAATTTGTCTAGTTAACTGGGTCGATTATATTTGGGAGGAAATGAAATTACTGAGAATTATTTCTATTGCATTGGAGAGTTTGATCAATTTAGTACTAATGGATTTGGAAATCAACCTTTTTACAGGTCCAATTCCATCTTATTTAGGGAAGCTTCAGAAACTAAGAGGACTGGCTTTAAATGGAAACAAGTAGTCAGGTCAGATTCCTTCCTCCATGGGCAATCTTAGTTGTTTGAATTACACTTGCAAGGAAACAAATTGGACGGACCCATTCCTCTAGCTATTGCAAGCTCAAAATATTTGCAACATTTAGACATTTCAAGAAATAATCTTAATGGAACACTACCTCAAGAGCTAACTAACCTTTTTCTTTCACTATTATCACTAAATTTTTCACAGAACTCATTGACTGGTTCTTTGCCTGCACATGTTGTTAAGCTGGAAAGCATTTATATGTTAGATCTGTCAGAGAATAATCTTTCTAGTGAAATTCCCAATAGCATTGGAGATTGCTCAACCCTAGAATATCTTTGTATGAAAGAAAATTTCTTTAGCGGAATCCTTCCTTCGGCTTTTGTTTATCTGAAAGGTCTTCTGTATTAGATATGTCTAGAGATAACTTGTCAGGGAAAATTCCAGAAGACCTATCCAATCTTCGGTTTCTACTTTATTTGAATCTCTCATTCAATGATTTTGAGGGTATGGAACCAACAAAAGGAGTGTTTGGAAACACAAGTGCATTGTCTTTGATTGGCAATGATAAACTTTGTGGCGGCGTTCCACAACTCCATTTGCCAAACTGTCCTGATAGCTCTCCAACAATGATGAAGAAAGGAAATTCCCTTGTTCTTAAGCTAGCACTAGTTACTGGTTGTGTGCTTCTTTGTGAAATCTTGATATTAGCATCTCTCATAGTTTCTTTGAGAAAAAAAAAATCAGAAAAGAAGTCACTTTCTACATCCTTAATTATGGAACCCCTTATAAAGGTATCTCATAGAGACCTTTATGTAGCTACAAATGGATTTCTCTCAAGCTAATTTAATCGGATTCGGAAGTTTTGGCAGTGTCTATAAAGGATTTCTAAATCAAATAGAAAAAGAAGTTGCTATTAAAGTTCTTAACCTTGAGAAACAAGGAGCTTCCAAGAGCTTCATGGCAGAGTGCAAGCCGCTAAGAAATACTAGACATCGAAATCTTGTTAAGTTATTAACATACTGCTCTAGTACTGAGTACCAACAAAATGAATTCAAAGCTCTTGTTTTTGGATTTATCGAAAATGGGAGCCTTGAGAAGTGGTTGCGTCTTGATTATTGCGACAATGAAAATCAATTGACAAGTTTAAATCTTCTTCAGCGACTAAGTTTTGCGATGGATGTAGCCTCTGCACTTCACCATCTTCATGAATTTTGTGAACCAACAATCATCCATTGTGACTTAAAGCCGAGCAATGTTCTTCTTGATGAGGACACGGTTGCTCGTGTAAGTGATTTTGGTCTAGCAAGGCTTCTCTCGACCGTCATGGATTCATCTCAAAGTGAGATCACTAATTAAAGGAACCATTGGATATGCTGCTCCAGGTATTATATTACAGTTTTTATTGCTAATTAAACCTGTAATGATTTGTTAACCCAATTATCCTTTTTAATGCAGAGTATGGCATAAGTTGTGCAGCATCAAAAGAAGGAGATGTTTATGGTTATGGGATTCTTCTGTTAGAAATATTCTCAGGAAAAAAACCCACTGATGACTTGTTCGAAAACGGTATAAACCTTCACGAGTTTGTGAAGGCAGCATTGCCAGAAAGACTTGTGAAGGTTGCAGACCCCCAAGGCTTTTCAAGAATGAAATGATAGAATTGCAATCAACCAGGGCAGTAAATGAAGAAGGAATTATAGAGCAAGAAGAAAGAGACAACAATGGTAACTTGCTCCAGTTGGAAGCAAATGTGCAAAATTGTCTACTTTCAGTACTTGAAATTGGAGTTGCTTGTTCAACAGAATTGCCACAAGAAAGAATGAAAATGGGAGATGTCACCAGAAAATAGCATTTCATAAAAAATGCCTTTCTTGGTACTCAGATCCAAAGGGACAGATAAAAGTACAATGAAACTACTGATAATAATTTTGTAAAGGTTTAATCTTATATCTGTACATGGATATGTAATTTATATGATGCAATTGATAAATTTGACAATAAAAAGTAAAACCTATTGGTTGTAATTTCTTATATTATTAACCTAGTAAATAATTATTTAATGGTTATTTATAAAATAAAAATATAATTTTAATAGTTAAAAAATAATTTTAGTAAATAATTATTTGTACAAAATTAATATATTCTAAATATAATATAAATACAAATCAAACAAGAGAGTCGCCACTCATAATAACTATTCTCACATATGTCATAGATTATTTTATTACAGGATATAGATGTGTTACCTCAGTAAAAATAAAACTAATAACCATTAAATTAAAAAAATTAAAATCAGGATAAAAATAAAAATTTTGGTTTTGCGATAAAAGCAAATAATTTTATTCATATAACTTTTCTATTATGCTCATCTTAAATAACACATATACAATTATTATTTTTGAATAATAAGTAAAAATTAATGAGAATTATTTAAAATGAGATAAAATTTAATAAGGGCGAGATGGACAATTTAAAAATTAACTATAATATAATTGTTAATTTTTTAGCTATTAACTGCTAATTAAAATTTTTACCAAATACTTATAATATAACTGTTAGATTCAAATCTCATATATTAATTATACGAATCAACTGAATAAAGTGTCTGATCTATCCAATTTCTTCTTTTTTTTTCTCGACGGATTATACATAAATCGCTAGTTTATTGTATAAATTAAAATCTAAATTAAAATGCTAAAACAATAATCCAAGTGAGAAAATAATAGTCTAAAGAATATTTTTTAAAAAAGATTGTTTTTCTGCTGTTTAATGACTTTATTTAAGCCCCAATCCTTTGGCAACTTCACTTATGAAAGAGTAGATGGTCAAAATAGCTTTGGTTGGGATGGAAATGGAACGGGTCAATGTCTAAAGTACAGAGAGTTTAAAACGTAAACGGAACTTTTCTTATATAAATATACATTTGGTTTTCTTTTTTTTTTTTTTGCCCAATGAATGGTCACTTTTTAGGTTAACTTTTCCTGCTTAATCCTATGTTAGAACCTTTTTTTGGATGAGATGATAATTTACTTCTTCAACCTATTGACTTACTGCGCAAAGGGACTGGTTTGTCTTCGATCTTCTAATTAATAAGCAAGATGGTGAAAAAATTTAATAAAACAATAAATAATATATGGGCTAATATATATTATCAACAAGCAGTTAAATTAATAAAATGAATTGGAATTTAGACAAATTTTATTGGTAAAATCGATCTGAATACTCAAGCATAAATCTCTATGATTATAATATATTCTTAACTGAAAAAAACTTATATCGGGTACGTAGATTCACTTCATATACTGAATCGATTAAAAACGGTTTTTAAATTCAAAATCAAAGTAATTCTGATTATTTATTAGAAAAATAAGGATAAAACGTTAATAATATTTAAAATTTTTTTCAATTAACTTGGTGTATGAGTAGTGCTATAATCATTTGACAAATATCTTCATAAAATAAAAATTCAGAAAGGAAAAAAAATATAAATTTCTCAAAAACTTCAAAACATCCATAAACATTTGAACTAATGACAAATTTCTATACCCTTACAACAGCCCATTAACATCCAAACTATTAGGAATATCAAACATTAAAATATTGCTACAGTAACTGTCTCTCTCATCTTCTGTGCTGCCATTGACATAATTTGTCGAAGAAGACTGCAAAGGAGTGGTGCTTGATGAAGGTGTAGCAGATAGCAGTGATCCAAAACCCAAATTTGGTAGATTCTCAAATGAAGCTTTCACGATACCTTCATTACCCATCATCTCATTATAATTTGGCAGCATAAAAAAATTTTGGTAGCTAAAGTTATTAATTTGGTCATTAGAAAGTTGGTCCAAACTGGGTTGCAAGAATTGGGTTTCATTTAAAAGTTGGGCATTGGATGATTCTATAATTTCTTGAAATTGGGTTTGTTGCAAGTTTTGGAATAATTGGTTTTCTTGAAAATCTTTTTGACTAGCGTTTTCTTGAGAGGTGAAATGAAAAGATGCTAAGTTGTCCAGTATATTAGGATTCAAGATTGATCCAATATTTCCGAGTAAACTTGAAATATTAACACTTTGAGATGATGAATTATAAAGAGAAGAGTTGATGAATGAGTAGAGTTGAAGAAGATCTAAACGTGGCTTATGGGTTATTGGATCAATTCCCATTCTCAGTAGCTTTTTCTTTATGTGGGTGTTCCAATAATTCTTGATTTCATTATCAGTTCTTCCAGGCAAGCGAGAAGCAATGGCAGACCACCTAAAAGAAAAGTGAACAAATAAGAAAATTACTTTATATATAAATATATAATTTTTTTTCAATTATCCAATATCATGGATGAAATTTTAATATTTTTCTTTAAAGAAACAGTAGTAGTCTATGAAGTAGGTAATGTATTATTGAGAAATGGACTCCGCATTTTGGAAAAAGAAAATCCTCTTTATCTCTTTTTTAAAGCTAAAAGTTTAATAAAAAAATTGGCCAAAAGAGTGAAAGGTGGCATTTGCAATAACAAAAAAATCTTTAAAATAAATCAATAAATTTTAATTTATTGACACTATTGTCATATGTGTAGACACTATAAACACTGTGAATCTAAACCTAATTATTGTATAATTAAACTAAAATTGAAGAAACATTTAAAAAAATAGATAGTATTTTTCTTTTTTATTTGAGAAAAAATAATTAATTATTCATTAAAGATATTACGGCGGAGGGGGAATTTGGGACCTATTGGTTCCATGAAATCAGCTTACCAAATGGGAATCGTTTGTAATAATGCAGTATTGATGTATCTTCTCGGACATAAAATCAAATAATGAAATATTAACAGCTCAATACACCTTTAAATATTTTTTATATGTCAAAAAAACGAATTAAGGGTAGAAAAGTGAAAAGGGTGTATCCTCAATCAACAAAGGACTAAGACAATTTATAAAAAGAAAAAAAAAAAAAAAAAGAGAGTGTGAGAATGACATAAAAACTGAGACCATTATGACACCAATTATTCACATTAAATTATTACAAAGTACGATAATTATATGTTAAAGCAAATCAAATAAAAGAAATTAACTTACTTATTTCCCAAAACACTATGTAATTGAATTATGGCATCTTCTTCTTCAACAGAAAATTTCCCTCGTTTAATGTCAGGCCTCAGATAATTAGTCCAGCGAAGTCTACAACTCTTCCCGCATCGTTTTAACCCTATTTAGCATGAGAAAAATCAAGATTAAACCCATTATAGTAAAACTAAAACTTCATTAATAACAAAGAAATAGAAATGCTTATAAGCAAACCTGCATTCTTTGGCAGAGTTCTCCACCTGCCATGCCCATGTTTCTGAATATAAGCAATTAGCTTCTGATCTTCCTCAGAAGTCCATGGACCTTTCTTTAATCCATTTTTGTCACAGCAACTGGATTTCGCCATAATGTATGGTTTTATATGTTCAATGGATTGTTGTACGCAAATGTGTATGGTGAAAAAGAGAGAAACACACAGAGCGAGAGAGAGAGAGAGAGAGAGAGGGGGGTTCAGAGATATATAGTAGAAAAAGGAAAGTTGGGTACGTTTGAGAAAAATGAGAAAGTTAATATATATATAGTAAGGAGTTGGAAGAAGATAAGCAAATAGTGTAAGTCAATGGGATTTGGTACCGCCCTTTGTTTATTGCATATGTACGTGTCTTGCTACTAACACAATTTCACATACGCCCAAGGTAATTAGTCCACTGCTTCTTTCTTATGATTGGAAATTTAGTGAGCATTTGGAAATACCCATTTTTAGCTGGCGATTGCTCTTTCAACTTTATGCTTAACCTCTAATTATCTTTTTCGTTTTTTGGATCACCACGGCTATTCATTTTCTTTGCATACGAGACTATATTCTCGTTTCGAAATTTGCAGTTCTCCATTCCATAAATGTTTTTTCTTTAAAATTGAGAAAATCACTTATACACGAAATTTATTTTTTACTTTTTAAAAATTTGTTTAATGAATATTAAAAAACAGATGAATCGAAGTGATTGAATTCTAATAAATTATTTTTAAAAAATCTTTCTTTTTATTATTTATATGATGAGTAATCTATGCACCGAGTCTTGATATCATAAATTTGAAATCTAATTACAGCTTATTATAATCTAAAAAGGAAAAGAGAAATAGATCTAAAATGTGGCAAGAAACGATAGGCTTCTCCTCCTCCATGGTCTCCCACAGCAACGTCTTCTCCGTCTGTCTCATATTCTACAACAGTTGTGTGCAAGAAAACCAAGTCATCGTCTGCTTTTACTTTTTCGATACGTATAGCACCTCTCCACTGCCACGTATACCTTCTCTTGCTGTATTTTGGCTCCAAGCTTTGACTCTCTCACAGAACCAAACCACCCCATGCTTCCATTCAGCTTCACCCTCCAAGCCGACTTAATTCATTTCTTAATTGGCTTATTTTGGTCGTCTAATTAATTAATTTATGTCAAAATGGCAATCAATTTTTTTTTTTCAATTTGAGAACAATTTAAAATTTAGGTATAAATGAAGTTTTGGAGATTTGAACTAAACTTAAGGTTTATGCTGTCTAGTTTGAAGCAGTATTTGGGAATTCTGCAATTAAATCGTGAAACTATTTATATATATAGTTTTCAAATTGAATTAAATTATTTTTAGTATAAAATTAAGCTGAAGTAAATTAAAAGAATACAATTTAATTCGGTTTCTAAAACAATTTGAAATAAATATGATTATACGCACCAAAAATATATTTTTTTATCAATCTCGTCATTCTTTCTTTTGAAAATAACAGTTTCGGTCAATTTCTAATTTAAAATGAAATGTTTAATTACAAATTATTTTTTAAATTCTAATTAAATGAAAAGATGTCAATTATTTTCATGAGAAACATTCACGGTATAAATAAACCCAAAAGGGAAAATCATTTTAATTCTGAATTAATATGAAAATTTTCATAGGGTAATAAAATTTACTCATATGAATCTCTTGAATTCACCTTGCTAGGTCTAATTTCAGGTCAGGTCAGTTGAAGTTTTGGTCCATTCTTTCTTTTCAAGTATTTTTCTTTTCCATTTCCTTTTCTTTTTAACTTTAAGCAACTTCTAATTGACTCAATTATTTCTGAATGATTTTATTTTTCAAACTTTAATGCCGAAATTGATATAGAATTTTCTCAATTCTAGTCAATTTTAAAATTAATCGCTCTGAATCGATTTTGATTTGGAACCGACCTATGACCGCGGATAGCTAATGAATTAAAAATTCAAGTGAATAAAAGAAAAGAAAAAAAGCTAGCTAATTAAATCTTAATTTCCCATGAATATCTTTTTCACTTTCAATCTTTTGAGAGAATTGACAGATGGGACTAGGTTAGATTCCCCTGCAGTTGCTCCTTTCATACAGGAAAATCTCCATAGTCATCACGCAATTTAATGTGACAAATGACCGTTTTTGGAGTAAGGGAAGTGCAACTTGTTAAATTGCACGTGTTGCAACTGTTCAATCCATAGTCAACCATCATTTTGGAATGTGATTAAATAACATTTAGCTTTTTCCTTCTTTGAGAATTTATATATAGAGAGATTAACTTGGCGGTGAGGGTATTATATGTCACCTTACCAAAAGTCCATCATGCAATTCTATTTCTCATTTCTCCAATACTTGAAAGAGAAGAGGGAAAAAAACAAAGTTTAGATGTGATTGTAAAATTATGGTAAATTAGTGACAATATAATATTTAATATTTATAATTCTCTAAAATACGAGCTTATAATTAATTATAATTTAAAAGAAATTGTCAAAATTTTTTAATTTTTGTCTGTTGTTTTTAGTAAATTTATTAGATTGATTTAATATATGGCTGGTCCATAATTTATATTTTTTTTTTTCCAAATTGTCCCTCACCGCTCAATTACATGACATGGCAAGTGACAGGCCAGAGAAGGTATAGCACAGAATCATACATGAAAACCATGACTATTGACCGCAAGTTACCAGATTCATATTATACTGACAGGCTAGAGTATTTCTGAACTGGATGCCAAGGGGAGCCAAGAAGACCAAAGGAATTTAGGATAGTTGGTCAAACAACGCACATTGAAAGTTAGGCATCAAGAAAGTGTCGGAGAAATAATTGCAGCTCATTAGTGGAGTTCAAACCGGGTGGTGGTGCTTGCGGTTTCAAGCACTATAACGGTGTAAATTCATGTATGTAGAAGCTACTAATTAAGTAGTGATAGCAAATAGCAATAGCTATGACCACAAGTAAACTACCCGACCCAAACTTGAATCTAACAGTTTCAAAATTCAGCTCAATAGAATTTAGTATGGCTCAAAACTCATAAGTCTAAAAAATTTAATGTTTAAGTTCAATTCTAAAAATTTTAAACTCGAGGCTCGATGTTCAAGTAAGTTTAAAATAAATATTATATATATAAGCTCGATAGAATTCGACGAGTTCTTAACCTGAATATCATCAGGCTCGAACTCGAGCTCGATTTGAATGAACTTTTTTTAACTTTTTTCGAGTCAAGCTTTAACAACTTGTGGCAGCTCACTCATTTACACCTATAGCTAGGACTATTCAAATTGGATCTCAATGTAATCTGATTCTAATACTTGTGGATTTCGTAATTGGCCTTTTTTTTTTCTCTTATTCATTATGCAAAATGTGTATATGGTTATATAAAGTTTGAAAAATATACTTTGTCAATTTGGATCTGACACAATTTTCACTATATCTGGATAAAATGTCCCATGTATGTTGTGACAAAATCCGATGCATTAAGGACTTTTCACGCTACTATAACGGAAATTGGTAAGCACAAATTGTATCATTTAGCACGACTCTTTTCAATTAAAAAATAAAAAAATATAGTATAATGCAATAAAATTAGTAATTTTTAATTTTCAAATTATTTTAATTAATCGTGATTCACAATTTCTCACTGAATTAAAAGTCATTTTCAAGTTTAAATGTGTAGAAATAGTTATTAATTCAGTCATATTCTTTCTATCTGCTATCAATATTATTGTAGATGGATTTCAATGTTTGGTACATATAAATTTCTTGTCAAAATTAAAAAGATTGGGATAAGTTTGAAACATGGCACGGCTTGGCAGGGAAAATGATATGCGGAAGTGACAGGGAGATCACACCACACTGAGGCCAGTTGCCAGTTGCCAGTTGCCCGTTGCCGGTTGCCACCTCTCATTCAAACATGTGGAACTTCCATAGCAAATTTCTAGCTTCCATTTCTCTACAGTTACTACTTAAATACTCCTTATGAGCATGAGAAAATGACTACAGATTGACCATCTAATTATCAATTCTCTGCCATTGAAGTAGGGCTAGCCATAGTTTGGGTCGAAATCAAAATGATGCCAATACTGTTTCGACTTTAAATCAAATTGAAACTGACCCGAAAGAATTATAATTTTGATCTAAATCGAAATTAATAATTCACTGATTGGTCTTAATTTTAATCTTTGAAAATCGATAGGTTGTCGCAGTAAATTCAACTCTCTTTTTTTAATAAGAAAATTGCTGAAATAAAACCAAAATTGAAACTAACAAAATCAAAATGGATTTGGATTTTGAGCTTATGAAACTCATAACCAGCAATTCACAGAACCGGATGCTCCTGGCTAGTAATTCATCTATGGGATGATTATCAGTGGCATAGGTTAGGCCCAGGTTAATCTTTTCAATCATCGTCAATGTATATATAAATGTTGATTGGCTTTCTTGAAAATACCACAAAAAGTTAAAATTAAGGTCAGCCGTAACAGAAACAAGCAATTAAAAATTATAATGTGATCATATTTCTCACAAAAGTGGTTAATTTAAATGGAAAAAATAAAAAAAAAGGCAAAATGCAAACTATGAAAAAGAAAAAGGCAGACATTTAGTGCTATTTCACGGTTTTCAAATCGCAATAATAAATGGATCAATATTTAATAATATCATAAAATGATTTGACTTTGTTTGACACAAAAATCATATAGTGCCAATTTGTTGAAAATCAGTTTCATGTTTCTTTTTCTTTTTTTTTTTAAAAAACTTTTAAATTGAATTTACGTATGTTAAAATATTTAAAAAAAATTAGAATGATATTAATTGTCTTAATAGCTATTAATTATTTTAGTTGATAACCTTTCAAAACTCTTTAATTAATTTTTTAAAGCAATTAAAAATTAATATTCTGACGAAATAAAATCAACATTCAACTTTAAATTAATTTTTTAAAAAAAATTTAGACACTCAATAAATAAAATTATCCATTTAAACATTTAAATAGAAAAAATGGAACGATGAGACGCTGAATTTATCACTATCTATTTAAAATAAAATGTTTTTATCCGAATGTCATGTCATAGTTTGAGCTTGGCTTGGTGGCTTATATACCAAGCCATATATATATATATAAAATTAATCTATTCAAAAATAAACCATAGTTGTCCATAAAAAGATTAAAAAAATTATAGATGTTTCATGGAGGAGTATGAATGGCTATACTGAGCTTTCCCTGGAAAATAAAATAATTATAAACTTGCAATAATGAAGCAATCTCTTTCAATTTCAACTCCCAAAACCAGAAAAAAAAAAAAAGGGGAAAACAATCTCTGTCATTTCTAGATCAGTCCATACAAAGACATGATATTGGGTTTTTGGTCAAATAATATTTAATCATTAACAAAGATATGATATCGGGGCTAAGGTTTTGTCGTGAATAATGACAGGCTGATTTTAATAACTCCATATTTTATGTATTTCCTTTTCTTATCATACAAAGAAAAATTTCGCACCAGTGGCTGCTGCGAGTGTTTGCATCAATCATTCATCTCATCAAATAAGTGGCTAAAAATCCAAATGGGTGGCTCAGTGAAAAAAAACACAGATTGATGATCATGAGTTCGATTATTTGCAATATAAATTCTCTTCATGCCACGAAGAAGACGATGAGAGAGAAGAGGGATGAGGGGAACAAAAAAGAAAAGAAGAAGATGATGTGAGGATGATATGGCTTTTTGTCATGCCACGTTCACTGCCAGCTATGAAAATATGGAGCCCACTTCGTCCTATTCAAATTTTCAATAGACCATATCGTTAGGAGACACCTAAATAAAAAAAAAATAACAAATTTATATCGTTTTTCAAACAATAATGTCTATGCTAATCATTTTTTCAAATTGAGACTAATCCATCTGCATGTCTGTATTTAACCCATTAAGAAAAATTCGCTAACAGTGTACTAATTCGCTTCGTCTACAATATAAATCTGAAGGTTTATATATGACAATTAAGAAAGTAATTAGCAATCAATAGTCTTTTTACCTCTCGTAGAAGATGCAGAGAGTGTCCATCACAAATATTATGATTAATGTCATGTCGGTCATTAACGGGGTATGAAAAATATATAAATCTCTTGACCCTTCCTACCATTGTGGTTAAGATGAGGAATACAAAATCCTAAAACTATTTTGATGAAAAATTAAAATTTGATTATGAGAAGAAAAAGTAAGAAAATTTATTTTTTAAGTTAATCAATTTAAATGTATAGATTAAAAATAAAATTTTGAACGTCCAAATATATATGAAATGAAGGAATTTTTTAAATATAAAGATTAAAAAATTATGAAATTATCTAGTACAATTAAAAATAAGTCTTGTGATATTAGTAAACGTTCATTAAATGTGACAATTTGTGGTTAAGATGATTAAAGGTCTGAATTGGATTTCTAGTGGTCCTCTTCCTCTTGTCAGAGCTGTTGACGTCAGGTGAATAGAGTTGTTGCATTGACCACATTTATCATTGTGGTCATTGATTAGCTGATTTTGCTCAAACCAACTCTCTTGATTCTCATGTGCTCCTCGACGGGTTTGAATGATTGTGTCCTTCATAGCCTATTTTCGAGTTTGCACATAATGTTTTGGTTTTTCTCTTTATTTGTCAAAATAAATTAATAAATAATGTAGGGTCGGATTGATAAGAAGTGTACCAAAGTTTAAAAATAAAGAGTAAAAAGGGAATCACCAATTTGGTAAATATTATTTAGAAAAAAAAATTATTCCAATTCTGCGGTCTATAAAATTATTCTGATTCATCGATGCTTCTGGCATATTAAAGAAAAAAGAGTAGAAGAGAAATAGATAGAGTTAGACTTATAGGAGTGCCAAACCTAAAGTTGCTCCTATAAACCTAAAGTTCCTGATCTACTTCCATCTCTATTTTATATAATATTTTTGACCGTCAATAGGCTAATAGAATTGAGTGCATTATCCTTATCTTTTTCAAGTAATATACAGTTAAAAAAGGAAAAAAAAAATATCCACTTCCTCAAAAATATTTAACTAATTAAAAAAAAAAAACTCATTAGGCCATAATCTCAGCACGATGTCGTTGTGTTTGTTGGGAGGCAGGATTAATTCTTTTTTTTTTTCAATTTACTTTAGATATATACATACTTTTTAAAATTGATTCTCTCTTAAAATTAGTTTAAACCATTTTAATTATTTTTTATTATATATTGATATAGGTCCCAACTGCTTATAGCCAGTTTATGATTAATAATTGATCGTCTAATAGAGGAAAAAGAAGTGGATATAGAATTAAAATGAATATTTTTTTTAAAATGCGAATACTCAAAATTATAATTGAATTTTTTTATATATAAATTAATTCATAAATAATTAATTAAATGATAATATACAAACTTGGGTTTTGTGGACGATCTCTAGTAAAATTTAATATAGAAAATTCAAAAGAAAAATATTAAGTTTAATTAAAATTTTTGAAATTTCGTGGGATTTATTTAAATCGAAGGGAAGATTGGGGTGTAAATGTTTTGTGGGCCTCATGTACATTTCCTTTTCTATTCACTTGTCTCTGTCTCTCAAATAGACCTGATCATATTGCTTAGAGGCCTAAATTTTTATGTGCAGGCCCAAGTTCCACCGTATGAGCTTACTGTTTCCATGCAAACCCAAACTTTGAGGAATTTTAAAACTCGAGTTCCACCGAACATTAGAGAGAGAGTGAGTTGGGTTTGTGAAGTGAACCGGAATCAGCATGTAGCATCTCAAACTTTTCTTGTTGGATTTTAACTGTTGATTCCACGATCAGTTGTAGGATTTTTTTAGTGGCTCTCACTGCTAAATCCGTCTATAACCATCTTCACTAGTAATGATGAGGTTTGTTTTCTCACTCAATTTTATTTTAGTTCAACTGAGGTTGTTAGGTTTTGATGAATAGTTTGGTTTCTAGCTTCTTTTCTTTTTGGCTGTAGAGAAATCATGGGAAATTATGGGAAAATCTGGAACCAGATGATGATTGAGGTTATTTTTCCTACTGTGTGTAATTTCTTGTAATATTTTTATCTTGAAATGTTTAAATGGGCAGCCATTTCTATTAGCAGTACTATTTCTTATCTTATTTTGGCTTTTTCTTTGCTTTTCTTGTTTTTGCAATATATATATATATATATATATGGTACCTTATGTGATCACGCTGCATTATATAAATTGTTATAGGGATGGTAAGCTGATTTTTTCTTTTTTGGCAATATAGTTAGGTTCTTTTGAGCACCGAGTAATACAAATTTCTGCTGAATGAAGTGTTGGGTGGTTTTATCTTTTGCTAGTGACCAAACGTTCTTGCTCTATTTTATACTGGTCGTTAGTTTGGTCCTTTCGGTTGAATGCTGTTCTTTATATGGATTATACATTTTTGTAAATGAGGTGGCATTATGATTTGCTTATAGCGGTACCTTAGGAGTGGTAGGGACAGTTATGTTATAAATTTTAATACCCATTACTTAAATAAGTCCCGTAAAGTGAAAGAGAATAGTAAATCAAGTTGGTAAAACTAATGCATTTTGAAGATTAGGATATGGAAGAAAAAATTAGTGAGTACGATTCCTATGTGGTTATAGTTAGAATGAACTGTTATGGTCTTTTTACAGTTGCTGGAAATTCCTCTGGTGTCCAATGTAAAACTGCATAGCTACTGCATTACTTTCTCTCAATTATGCATCTCATACACTCTTGTTGTGTGGTCAAAGTTCCATAGTGTTGTGGCTCTCGAACATTTTGTTGTTCGATATGGTTGCTGAAATGTCATTTTTATGGTTATGACTTGGTTTGTTCATTTCCTCTAAGAATACATTGTTTCCTGTCGTAATTGCACTTCGTATTTGTCTTTTGAATGATGTATATACCTGTTTGTCAGTTAGGATTTCTGTCAGATTTCCATGTGACCTGGATAATTGAAATAGTAATAGGCTCTCTGAAACTTCCTGTTTGTTATTATTTTTATTCCATCTATTATTTTGTTGGTGCTATTGACCAAGTGTAGAGGATAACTTTGAGAGACCTACCTTTTTGAACCTTGTGATGTTAGGGTCTGCCCTTTGAGCCAACAGCCAAGAAGAGTTCATACCCAACTTCAAACCATGAGCAGAGTGCCGCCGGAAGGAATCGGATTTTCTTATTCTTTGAGCACCCAATTACTAATTAGGAATTTCAAGGAGAATTTGGTACCAACCCTGAACCTTCATGTACCATGTGAAGATTCAAACATGGGGTTTGCCTCCATGCCTTTCAATGAACCATATAAAAGTGGGTTATCCTGGTTGGCTCCAACTTGTTGGCCAGGATTCCAATTCCAGGGTCAAATCACAATGGAGACATTTTCATTCCTTATGAATCTCTGGTCCTAAGTGGATGGTATTCTTTTGACTGAATCGAAGATGTGGAGTTAGTGAGCTGTCCAAATTCTAACAGATGGTTCCATCTAACCACGAGGTTAAAAAGAGAAAAAAAAGCTAGCCATGACTATTACCTGATATTTTTCAGTTGATGCCCACCAATTAATGGATGTATGTTAGATCTGATTTGTCTTCCACTTCATACTTTTTTACTGATTTGGCACATCTAAGCATCAATTTTCATGCATTGTTATGACAGGTAAAGCAAATGGTGATGCTCATTTTGACTACAAAGTACAATGTACTCGGGCCTGTGGCACCAGGCCTTAGAGCTGTATCAATCTGCTGCTGAAGACAGCGTTGAGTCATTGTCCACAGCTATGTTTTTGATGTTTTTAAGGTGAGATATGATAACATGAAGGAAATGAATGATAGATGTGTTCTCATGTAATATATTGTGGGTTGCAACACTAGTTTCTATATTGATATTAAAGTCCAAAATGCTTCTGGTAGTGCTAGAGGACCATCTCTATATCACTTCTACATTTCTTGCATATGTAGAAAACGATAAACAAGCACACAAATGAATGTGTAAATATATATTGTCACATTCACTTGGTTGAAAGACTGTTTCATTGTGCTTATGCTTGCTCATTAAAATTTAGCACCATATTCTGGTAAATTGTCCATTTTTAACATTGCTATCATTTTGAGAAACTCAGTCAAATTTCTGCATCCTCGACTGAAAATTTTTTCTCATCATGAGTGCAGTTTAGGTATTTTTGGAAAATTGAGGGTTGTTAATGATTGTCTCATTGACATATTTTTTTCTTTGTTGTGATCTCTCATGAGCCTTGAATGCTTTCTAACTATGGAAAATAATGTTCTTGTGACTCACGTGGTATAATATGTTCTCTCCTTGTGGAAACTTTGGAATATTCTCCTACAAATATCAAATTTATAACATTTAAAAGATTTATTATGTAGAATTGAATTTGATGGCTTTTAGGTTTGTCTCTTCAGCGATCTTAACTGTGGTAATCGAGTTTTGACACGGATGATTTGATGATTTCTTGATCAATGGGAATTCAGAAGATTGGACATCGGAGTTTGAGATATGGTAAAACGTTTTCCTTATCCACTGGTGGAGACAAGGAAATGAAAGATAACCTCGTCTTAGGGGAAGATTCTGATGATGATTCTGATGATGATTCTGATGATTGTGAGGTCACTGAGTTGCACTGTGAACTTGGCATGGTGGAAGGTCAGCTGTGTGGAATACCATATGAGCTTTATGATCTGCCAGATTTAAGGGAAATATTATCTTTAGAAACTTGGAATTCTTGTCTAACTGAGGAAGAAAGGTTCTATCTGTCTGCTTACCTTCCAGATATGGACCAACAAACTTTTTGTTTGACTATGAAGGAGCTTTTTAATGGCAGTGATTTATATTTTGGAAGTCCCTTGGATGAGTTCTTCAAAAGATTGAAAGGTGGATTCTATCCTCCCAAAGTGACTCATCTGAGGGAAGGTTTGCAATTTATAAAGAGGAAAAAGTATTATCATGCGTTGAGATCTTTCCATGACAGGATGACACAAATGTTTATCGACATGAGAAGGATGTGGAATCAATGTGAACTGAGCTGCAGTGTTGAGGAAAGGATGTCCATGTGGAAAATAAAGAGAAAACAGAGAGTTGTCAATTTGCTTGATCTTAACAAATTTCCCAAGGATGATCACTTGTTAAGTGAGGAGGCTAGCTTGGGCATAAAGGGAATGAAATCAGCAGAAAGTGAGACAAGGGATGTTTTGCCCTCTCTATCTGTCAACACAATGAAAGTTATTGGTCCAAACAGTAGAGCAAAGGGTGTTCTAAAGATGAAGCCATCTGGAAATGGCTTATTGCCAAATCTCAGTTTGAAAGTAAGTGGCAATGACATTCTGGAGCAGCGGCGTTCTGTACCCAAGGGAGTATTGAAAATAGTACCTAAAATCCCTTCTGTTCGGCTAGAACAACCAGAAGTGGTGCCATGGGCAGCACAACCAACATTTCTGGTCAGGACCCAAGGTTTACAAGATTTTAAGTTTTCTTCTTTGCCAGGATATATGCGCTTTCCTGATGCTGCTGCCCTGTATGAATCATCATTTCTAAGGCAGAAAGCTGATGGTAGCAGAGTTCATTCAACTTTGAACCAATCTCATTGTCTATCAAGGCAGCAGGAAAGTAATAAAAGAACCAGTCATCAATCAGAAACCTCTACCAGAACAACAGAGAGGCAAATAATTCCATCTATAGAAGAAAAATCTATTTTAGGAAAACACAAGTTGTTTTCAAGTGATGTGGGAAGGGATCCTAATGACGAGTACAATGCTCGAATGAATCCAATGGATGCAAGGAGGTATAGATTTGGTGGTGAAAGCTTGTGGCCAGATTTGCAGAAAGGAAATGAAGACTTTTCCCTCAGATCCTTGGAATCATACCCGTTTGGTATTCAATATCATGGCAGAGAACAGCATATGGCACTCGTGAAAGAAAAGCATATCACAGTTTATCCAAGAATTCCAGAAGGAGTTCCCAGAACTTCAGCCATTGTTAATGGTTCGCAACAAATATTCATGACATTGCCGTCAGATTCAATGAGAGGTGAGTGTGACGTCAGTGTAAAAAGATCAGAGAAGCTATTGTGTGAAAGCAGTGTCTCTGAGAGGATTAAAGATGAACATGTGCTGCCTTTGACATACAAGCGAAGAAAGGCTCTAGCTAAGTTTAACACATTAGACACTGGCAAGACTATTAAAACAGGAGCAGACTTGAGCTCTAGCAATCATTTGGGGCAGGGTGAAAAAGCACTGAAGATAAAATTCACAGGGTGGAAAGACATGCCCTTTAACAAGGAACCTTGAGTAACACATCTTGGACTGAACATATCTTGGACTAAATTAGGTATTCTTACTGATATCAAATTTCTTTGGTTTCGTGAAATCAATCTGTAATATATGTTTATCAAATGTGTAAAAAGAAGTATAGTATGCATATCTCCGGGATAATCCCACTGACTAACATATTTGTGGCAGTATGCACATAATATTTTCTATTTTGTCGCAAAGCGTGCTGTATTATAATGCCAATCTTAATAAACAGACTGGCATGGTTTAGAAGGTTATCCCTCTTTGAAATGTTCTATTGCGTGTTATCCTGTTATAGGTCATTGCTTCAAATGCTTTGACCTGAATCAATTTTCCATGGTCCATGGCGCTTGTACACTCACTGAATGCTGCTAGAAGCGTTGGCTGCATTAATGAGAAGGCTACTAGCACCAATATTTGGCTTTGCATGGTGTGTGTGCCAACCGGCATGTGTTATCGTAAATGGATTTCTTTTCCACATCTGTAAATTGTTAATGGCCTGAAGAAGATAAAGGCTCTGTTAGTAATCCATTCTAAGCTGATTTCATTGAAATGGAAAGTTCCAACGCTATGAGCAATGACATCAATGGAAATTTTTTCTTTTTTTAAGAAACTTCAATCATGGTCTAGGCTTGAGGACACTTATAAGCTCTCCAGCCAAAATTCATAGGAGATGTTTTAATGAGTCCAGGTTTGTTAAAATTTATTTCATGTTAGCTTGATAATTGTTTGTTTGTGCATTTCATTTGATTTGACTTGTTACATGAAATCGGAAGTAGATTTGCTTTTGCATCTTGTTTCCACTTTGTTTTTATGTAACTTCGTAGTAATGGTCAGTTTCTAGAACTATCAGTTGGGGATTTGATATTGACATCTGCTGAACTTGGTTTACCTCCTTACTCTGCCAATTCATCCAGACTGGAAGAAAGCATCAGAGTTCAGTGCAATAGTATTCAGGTGAGTCTATTGCACTCGTATTCTTTTATGTTTACATATTGTTCTGGAAGAATCTTATACCGGGAATCCTAATAAGCAAGTGCGTTACTATTCTTATTCAGATCTATCTAAGAAGTTCGTATTAATAAATTTGATTACTATATCAGTATTGTAAGTTATCCGTTGCATTGATGCTGTGCCACCATAAATGGAGAAAATCATTCCTTTGTGAAGAATACGTCAGGATTAGTGGTAGTGATGGGACTGGAATAATCTACCACTGCGTGCTGCTTTTAGAGTGATCTCATGAATGTTAAAGTTTTGGACTTTTATGCACTGATATTCATTTGCACGCAAGAATCTCTTTTCACATCACATGGGGATGCTGAGTCGGTCAGTTTTCTACTATCCAGCATATTTGCAGAAGTTTTCTTTTTCCTTTTTTCTTCTTAGCCAAAAATTAACTAGATGATTTCAATTGATGAAAATTAACATCTGGATTTCTGAACTTGTTGGAGAAGTAAGGAAAGCAATCTCCTGAATTTGAAGAATTTTATGCAGAGATTTATGGAAATATAGATTAGATGCTAGAACTATGTTCAGTTGGTCATTTGATCCGTTTCTCGTTATTCTTGATTTATTTTGGTGTAATATAGGGCTTTTAAAGGACTGAAGTGTCAATTCAATTTTAGGGTTTTGTTGGTTTTATATATTTTCTTAGATTTTCCTTTTTATTATTTTTTTTAAATCATTAATATCCGAACCCTATTATTAGAGACTGTATAATCCAGCGCAGGATTTAGTTATAGTTAAAACCTTTAGTCTCTTCTTGCTGGTGTATCTAATGAGAATCAAATCTGAAAATTCTTTCCACGTGGGCAGTCTGCGTTATCAATTGAACAACAATTCATAAGTTTCTTTTTAATTTTTAACCCCTAATAATCAAAAGATAATTTAAAAGGGGAAATTTCACTGAAAAATGAAAAAAATATTAAAGTTTTAATTTCCAAAAAAAAATGTTATTATTTCGAAGTTCAATGGATGGGCTTTGCTCTTTAATAACAACATAAGGCTATTTTGTTTAATCCATGTTTTAATTTTCGTAGTGCCATATGGTGATTGAATCCAGCCATGGGCCAGTGTTGACTCGGATCAGAATCTGTCTAGGGAAAATTAGTATGAAAACTGAAAGGTTTTCGTTCGATCCAGCTGAAAATTGTTCTAGAACCGGAATCGGTATAGTCAGACCGGTTTTCAAAACCTTGTTTGGAAGGACCAACTCGCGGCCCTAAACCCTAATGTCAATATTGACATGAAGCCGTCTTGGAAGTTGAGAAATCTAAATTTCAACTTAATCCAAGTTAGACTTGCCAAAAAAAAAAAAAAGGAGGAAGAAAATAAAAAATTAGAGGGAAAACAACTTTTGCTTAAACAAAATTAGTTGCTTTTCCTATCAAGGGAAAAAAATATTAGCTCATCAATAATTTATATTGACAAATAGCCATTAATCTTTAGAATTCAAGTCTCAATTCTAACACAAGCAAACTTGGGAATTGACTGAACTCAAAAAATAGAACATTTATAATCATTTTTAAAATTGAATCTCTCAAAAGTAGACAGAAAAGAGAAAGCTACTCCAAATTCAAACAAGTTTGTTTGCTTATGAGAATCTTCCGTATCAAGGCAAGGTATGTGAAAAAGGATGGACTTTTAGCATTCAACTTGATGACAACAAGAAAATTGCATTTCTCTAATTGTACTGTGCTTTAAATCTCGAACGTGCGGAGTTTTATATATTTTCCGTAACTATTTGGCATCTAAATTAAAGATTTGTCTATGTAATTTTAAATTTTAATTTTAACTTCGTCTTCAAGATAATTAAATTACGATTTTAAAATTGAAATCTCTAAATTTATTCTAATTATTAATTAGGTGACATGTTGTTATATGACTAACAAAAATAAAATGAATTATAATATGTTAATTAAAAATAATAATAATAAATAATAAAAAATAATGCTACATCGCTACAGTTTAAAAAAGAAAAAAAAAAGTTGGGGCATCTCAGTGTCTCTCACACTCATGTTGGCGCCAAGATGACAAAACAAACTATGAAGTTTCGGCCTTTAGGCTTTTCTAAGTTGGGCCCACACTTTCCCTCCCATTTTCGTATGTGAACACGTAACAAATAGGAACCTTCCACGTCATTTCCAATAACCACTCCATTCAATTAGAGCCTAGCATCCAACGCAAAACGCGCATCTTTATTAACGAATTCCTCCAAGCATTCACTGCCACTTCACAAATTAGTCAAATCCGTTGTTTTTTATCCTCATTAACGCGATCTGTTCACCTAATCCACTATGACATAATGAGGTCACCCACAGTGAATAACTAACTGCCACTACACATTCCCGGTTCTGTTTGGTTTCGCAGCTAAAAGGAATCGCTACTTTTCGAAGCCAAACGAGAAATGCAGTTCCGTCTTCGTTTCTAAGCTTTCATTCCCTTTGAAATGGTAAAAAGCGGCTAAAAAAAATAAGAATAAATACTGCTTCGTTGTTTAATTTCATTTGGCCGTTGCTTTCTCTGTCTCACTGTACATTTGTCAATCGTAATTATTTCTGATAATCATAATTAGTTATTAATAATCAACAAAAGCGCGTCCTGTAAAGCATTGAATCAGAGAAGAATCACTTGACTACGACAATTCAACAACGCTTTATCTATCATCATGTGAATCTTTATATATTCCTCTTTCTCTCCGGATTAGGTATCTCATACATCGTTTTTTATTGTTCTTTGCTCTGTTTGGTCGACGAGAGAACCAGGGAAACTGAAGGAATATTTGTAATCGTTGTTGATTAGTTGGTTTTGATGAAGAAAATGGAATTTCATAACAGCTTTTCGCCTCGCCCGGGTAGATTGAAAGAAATTAGAAACTCGTTTCGTAATCTCGTATCTAGAAGGTTGAATTTAGCATTTCTTTAATTTTTATAGATATTTGTTAATTTAATTTAAATTAAGGGTTTATTTTCCAATTCTGCAGTAATCATGAAACGATCATGGATAAGAATTTTTTGGAGGAATTTTATATTCCAGATTATATTCTTGTTCCTGGATTAGAGGTCGAGAATGCTTCTCATATACCTTCATGTCCTGTGATTGTGTTCATCAACTCAAAAAGTGGAGGTCAGCTAGGAGGAGAGCTTTTACTTACATATCGGACACTTCTTAATGAAAACCAGGTTAATTTGAATCTATTGCAGTTTTTCATGTCAAGAAATCGGAGGATTACAAAATAAATGACTTAATTATGGATAGGGACTTATTTCTATAGGTTATTGATTTGAGAGAAAAGGCTCCTGATAAGGCACTTCATCAAATTTATGCAAATCTTCAAACATTGAAGACTAATGGTGATGAATTAGCTACTGAAATTGAGAAGAGACTAAGAATCATAGTGAGTTAACTCATTATTTGACTAATGCTGTTATTAGATTAGATTGTTTTACTTTTTCTGATATCGGATATGTGTAATTTTTTGTTTTGTGTAATGTCTTCGACATGGATTTATTTGTCTCTGATGTATACTCACATCATTAGGTTGCAGGTGGAGATGGTACAGCTGGTTGGCTTCTTGGTGTAGTTTGTGATCTCAAACTACCTCGGCCTCCACCTATTGCCACAGTACCACTAGGAACAGGAAATAACTTGCCATTTTCATTTGGTTGGGTATGATTTACTGATCTTTTGCTCTTAGTTAATAGATTGCTTTATGTTGTTGTACTTATAGTTTATCCTGGCCATTGTATATTTTTAAGTACCGTTGACATCATTCCTTTATGTTAAAATGTTGCACAAAAGAAATCAATGTTAATAGTAATTCTATGGTAACTAATCCAGTGTGCTGGCAGTTTAGTTTTGTTATTTGGGCAGTGTAACTAACGAAGAACCCAATTTCCTCTTCTTGTATATTTGCTCTCTTGAAGTTGCTAAATTCTTTTGACTAAATCAACTGTGACAAACAATAGAATACTGGAGGCATCATTAAGCTCTGAATGAGAATTTCATATCATGCATCTTGTTGATTCACAGGGAAAGAAAAACCCAGGCACTGATCGTTTATCTGTGGAGTCATTCTTGGAACAAGTAAAGGCTGCCAAGGAAATGAAAATTGACAGGTAACATAATTATTATGTTCTAGATTTTCTCGACACATGCAGCATGCTTGGTAGCCATTTCATTTAGTTCGATTATATAGTCTTGTTGGGGTTCAGGCATTTTTATAGGTTTAGAAGACTTCAGGAAAAATTAGGATTTATGACATTGAATTTTGTTGTGCTTTCTCATTTACTTGAAGATTTTTATATACCTCCTTTTTTTTTTTTGAAATTGTCCTAACAGAAAATTCGATAGCCTTTTTTTCCCTCTAATCCCCCTAATATGTGGATTAAAAGTGTTCTTTTTTGTATTAGCTGGCATATTATCATGAGAATGAAATGCCCAAAAGAAGGTTGTTGCGACCCTGTTGCACCTCTTGAGCTACCCCATTCTTTGCACGCGTTCCATCGTGTCTCTGAATCAGATTCATTAAATATGGTGAGTTTTGTTGAGTTTTATTTTGTGTGAGGTTGTCTGTGTATGCATGCTTGTTTCTTCAAGTTATACATCTATTTTAACTTCCAAAAGCAAAGTAAAATAACTCCTGACACAGCCCTGATACCATCCAGCCAAAATGAAAATGAATATGTTAGAATCTAGTTGATCTATATGCCTGTTAACAGCTGCAACTCATGCTTGGTTGTAGGAACAGAATTGAATAATTCAATGTCAATCTCAGCTTTTATATCATCCTTTTTTTTTTTCTTGTGATTATGTTTGTTTTTGCTTTCCATGAAGCATTTTAATATTGGTTGATTTACCTAGCAATTCCTGAATTTTCTGTTACAGTGGATGAGGCTGTTTAGTGTCGTGATATTTTTTTTTACTTCACATGAAACACTGATTTACTTATTTGCAAATTTTCTTTTGGCTTTTGTCAGGAAGGTTACCACACTTTTCGTGGGGGGTTTTGGAACTATTTCAGTATGGGTAAGAAATAAATGCAGATGTTTCGTAATTTCTTGCATGCATGTAAAAGACAGACCAAGACCACTAGATCAGCCATACATGAAGCAATGTGTGGGATTTGAAAAAAAGGGAAATTTGAAACACATATACAAAGATACTGATATCAATTATGTTACACTATCATTCTAACATGGCAGGCATAGCAAACAGCCAGACACATTAACTATAGTAAGTAGCATTGTTCTTCTTGCAAACTTGCATGAGTGACATTTTATCTTGTACAGGAATGGACGCCCAAGTATCATATGCCTTTCATTCTGAAAGGAAGTTGCACCCAGAAAAATTTAAGAACCAATTAGTGAATCAGGTATTGTATCGAATATTTAATGTCACAGATTGTTTATCAGGCATGATCTTACCCTTTCTTATTTTTGTTTCTCTCCTTTATGTTAGTCTTGTAAAAATTGGAATTTACATATCTAATTAATCTACGATGTTTAGGGTTCGTCAAAGGATCAGAATTATAATTCATCACTATAGATGGTCCTCTTACTACTTTTATTTAAATCAGCAACATGTGAAAATAATGGCAACAATATTCTTTAAGTTGTTTCTAGTATGTTAACATGATGTCATTGTTAATTGTCTTTCTTTTTGCATGATAATTAAGTGTTTGTGGTAGATATGATAGATGGTGGATACCAAAGCAATAATCATTGTAAAGAATATAGGCTAGTATAAACTGGTATTATGTCGCGGCAATTTTATTAAGAATTATCGGCAGATGCCTCTTGAAGGTTACATAGTGGGTGAAGGGGGCAGTGATGGTAGCAGTGGAGTTGGAGCAGGAGGAGGGGGGTGGATTTGATAAACTTGGTAGAATCAATTAGTAAACCTAAGTGTTACTGTCATACATGTTATAACAGTGCTTATTTTGCAGATGAAAATTTATTATATATTACCACTCACATATTTGAACTCTCCATTTTGTACATGTAGTTGTATAAATTTCCAATCACGGAAATGATTTGTTCCTTCTACTTTGTCTTATTTATGCAACCAAATCCTCTAGAAGGTGAATAGGGAACTAGACAGGGAAAACTGATCTTAAGCTTCATTTTAAAAGTATATGTACTATCAGTCCGTCATCTTAAGTGAAGGAACCAAATGGATCTGTAATTTTTGTGGAAGTATAAGAACATGCAAATATAATGTTATGTTCCTTACCACTTTTTATTTATATCAATTATCTTTTTAAGTTTATCTTATTGAACTGATTTAGATTGTTTGTGCTCCTCGTAATTTTCCTTGATAAAATCATTGCCAAAATCTTGTTTACCTATTGCTGTTTTTGTATTTCTGGTTGCATCAGAGTACTTATTTAAAGCTTGGATGTACGCAAGGATGGTTTTGTGCCCCTCTTTTTCATCCTTCTTCACGGTGAGTCTCTTGTTACATGGTCGAAGATTCTTCTGCTAATGATAACTTTTCTTTCCTCTTTGTATGTTTAGTTAGTAATATCAATTAATAGGAAGTAGCTCTTGTTTTGTTTTCTGTTTATTGTGTTATTTCATTACCTCAATGAAAACTCTACTTTACTTTCCAGGACATGGCTATTGCTGACAGTTTGTTGATTCTCTCTCAAAATTGTTTTCATTGATATTTTTATCAGATAAAAAAGTTCACGTTCACTTTAAAGAATAACCAAACATCCTCCTCCCAACTTGTACAATCATCATGCTGAACTAACTATCCAACCAATAGCCTTTTGATTTGATTGATTCAAATTGAAGCTACCAAAACACAATATTTTTGGTTCATGCTCTGGATACGAGCATGGAGCATGCTACACCCTTCTCATATAGGATATTATGATATCATGATGCTTGAAGATATTCTAAGTTTATATACAGCAAAAATATTAAAATTATAAGCTTACTTGACTTGCTTTTGGAAACAGCAAATGTTTTTGTTCCTTGTCCTATTTTTGGACCAGAAGTCATAATTTTTTTTTCAATTTCATTGGTGTAGTTCCATTTTTTTTTGGAGTTATATGTAAAACTTTGTGAAAGAAGTTTGTGATGGTTATTCTGAAATTGAACATGCAAATGTAATAAGAGTGAGGGTTTCAAGGGACTCTGGTGATAATGTGATAGCTATGACTAGGGGTATAAATGAGCCGAGCTGACTCTGAGCTGTTCGAGCTCGTTTTGAAAGAAGTTTCAAAAAAGTTCAGCTCTAGCCGGCTCGTTGTCTAATGATTTTCAGCTTGAAAACTCGTAGAGTCTTATCAAGTTTTTATATGTACATATATATAATATTTATTTTAGGCTTACTTGAGCTTCAAATTGAAATTTTTTGAGTTGAACTTAGGCCTGAAGTCGAGCTCGAGCGTAAAATTTCTAGACTCGTCTACACCCCTAGCTGTGATAGTGAATAATTCAAAAATTTATGGGAAACTTGTTTGAGAATTTTGAAGTCGCATGATGCATCTTATCCTCTGAGCATGTGGCAGTGTACTAAGTTTTTCATGCACTTCACTGTGTTTCCTTTTCTGGTTATAATTTTTTTTTTTGAGCATTTTCATAGTCCAAATGGATCTTAGGTTAGCATTACAGGTTTAATTGTCAGACTATTTCTCTGCATTACAGCAACAAGGCTGAAATTTTATTCTTGTCTTTCCTATTGGGGATTAATTAATTTGGCCTTTTGACATGTAGAGAAACAACTGTAACTTGTTTCTTGAAAGTGACTCTGTTCTCCCCTCGTGATTTCTATTCTGCTCCTGCTTTCTGAATGCTAAGCTGATGACTGCTATAGTGTTGTGGCGATGCTATTGGCTACAGTGTAAATCTGTGATCCCTATAGTGTGCCTGGTTAATGGTCACCTTGTGACCAAAATCTCATTTACTTTGCTTGTGTATAATTTTTGCGAAGAATGCTAATATTTGCAAAGGAGTTATTCATTCTGTGGAGGCAACTTAACAAGTTAAAGCTACAAGTTAATCTAAACTATGTAGAGTCGTAATTTAGGTGCAAGTTTTTTCATACTTGGAACTTTATAGCCAATGGCAATGCTATATGGATTATAATCTGGTGTTTAAAAAGTCTACCAAACTTAACTAACTAAGCTAAATAAAAAAGAAATGTGATCAGCCGAGTGAATGCTGCCACTGAACTTCACCCAGGTTGGAAATTGTTACACATTATCACTTGAAAGGGTTGGTGCTTCATTTAAATTTTTGGTCTGCTTGCATAGACATCTTGAGGTTTATGGATTCAATGTTCGTATCTTTATTGCATCATATTTGGTTGAACATGTCCATGATAAATGACTTTATATTGATGCAGGAACATAGCACAGCTTACAAGGGTTAGAGTCATGAAAAGCAAAGGTCAATGGGAGGACCTCACCATACCTAGCAGGTGATGAACGATTCTTTATGTAGCGCTGTCTTCTCAGTTCTCACCCTTCTCCCTCAACAATAGGAGTATCACTTTTGTCAATTGAATAATTTGATAGAAATTACGAAGTTCATATGTGAATAGATGAATTTTGGTAGATTGAGGAATGCTTAGCTGTTGAGGAGAATCAATTGGGCTTAGGATTTTATGAAAGAGAGATCACAGTTTAATTTTGAAATGATACAGCTATCTAAACCAAATGTTGCTGTATTGTATTCATTATATAACACTCCAATTCCGAGCACACTTAGATTCTTCATTCCACTGATACGTTTTTCTTTAATGTACAGCATCAGATCTATTGTTTGCCTAAACTTGCCCAGTTTTTCTGGTGGACTCAATCCTTGGGGAAAACCTAATGGGAAGAGAGCGCATGACGTGAGTTCTCTCTCTCTCTCCCTTTTGTGTGCTTGTGCCCTTGCTTTTGCCTCATGACTTAAATAAAGTTCTGATCACCAACATTTCTTATAAATGCATTTGTCAATAACTCTGGATAAATCCTCCTCTCACAGAAGGACTTGACGCCTCCATACGTGGATGACGGCCTTATTGAGGTTGTTGGTTTCAGAAATGCTTGGCATGGGCTTGTTCTGCTTGCTCCTAATGGTCATGGGACTCGTCTTGCACAGGTTTGAAACAATTTAATTTTTTTTCAGCAAAAATGATATTGAAACTTTTGATTTAGAGTCTAAAGCTTAATTTACTATATATATATATATATATATATATATATATAATTTGCTATGAGAAGAAGACTTTTATATTGTAAGTGATTCCAATTCTATCTCTTTTGCATTCCATTCGTGAAGCTGACATTTCTATCTCACTCTATTTATCTGTAGGCAAGTAGAATTCGCTTCGAGTTCTGTAAGGGTGCAGCTGACCATACATTCATGAGAATTGATGGGGAGCCTTGGAAACAACCGCTTCCTGTTGATGATGACACAGTCGTAGTGGAAATTTCTAACCATGGCCAAGTAGCCATGCTTGCAACCCCATCATGCCAATCCAGAAGTATAAATGACCCAGCTTCACCTACTAATGATCATGAAGAGGACGATAATAATTCCAGTGATGAAGACGACGAATCTTTCATAGATAAGGAAGAGCGAAGAAAGTTTGGAGCAGCGGACACTTTCAAATTTCCGGATGATTTTGATATCTCTCAGCTTAGTTGAACACCAAACACATTCTCGTATATTTGCCTTTTG
The DNA here is from genome assembly GCA_948099535.1 of Jatropha multifida. NCBI lineage: Eukaryota > Viridiplantae > Streptophyta > Magnoliopsida > Malpighiales > Euphorbiaceae > Jatropha > Jatropha multifida. Next base: position 13,177 of record CANUEX010076803.1, on the reverse strand, counting down.
CAGACTAGCCTTAGACTTTGGTTACAATTTTTTTTTTTTTGGAGAATTGATTTTGGTTACCTGTTAATTTTTGGCTTTGGCAGTGGACTATAGCTGAATTATGTCTATTAGTTTGCAATGTACAGCCCACCAGAGAATCAATTTTTCATAATCATAGAATGGAACTCTCTCTCTATATATATATATATATCAACCTCATTATTATGGTATATTAACAAACAGAAACATGATGGCCTCATGCATAAAATTGTTCATAAACTTTAAAGTTACCCATCGTGTCTCTAAAATTGCAATTTTTTTATTTTTAGATTTAATCCTGAAGTTTCGCTATTTAATTAGTAAAGATTTGACGATGCTTGTTATTATTATTATTATTATTATACAAAAAATAAGAATCAAAAACTCAATATTGATAAATAAAAAAATTCAATAAAGTTTGAATTCCATGTACATAACAACTTATATATAGGATAAATATCAAGTTGCAGTCCCCCCACTTGCTATTATAGTCTCTTTCATTTATTTATTAGATGTCATTTCACACTCTCATTTAAAAATACTTGGGACTCTTGGAGCTTGTTTTACTAAAACCACCACCAAAAACCATCGGCAATTCCCTCAGAACTTTGCTATCATACATCTCCCATACCTATCTTTATTATTACTCTATTACAGAACCCAACTTCTCCTCCCTCTATAAAAGAAACCATTCTCCATAAGCAACACTAAATCAAAATCCAATCAAAAATCTCACACATCAAACAGGTTTCAGTTCCAATTCATAGTTAACAAATCCAAAATGAGTTCAACAAGCAGAGCTTGGGTTGCAGCTGCAAGTATAGGAGTAGTTGAGGCATTGAAAGATCAAGGACTGTGTAGATGGAACTCTGCACTAAGGTCTATCCAACAACATGCAAAGAATAATGTCAAGTCTTATTATTCCAATCAGCCTAAAAATATGTTCTCTGCTCTTTCTTCTTCTGCTCTGTCTAAAAGGCTGAGAGATGAGAAGTTGAAACAGTCTGAAGAATCACTTAGAACTGTTATGTATTTGAGTTGTTGGGGTCCTAATTGAATCCTTACATTATTCTCAATTTTGTATTAATTCTGTTCATACAACATCTTTTTTCTTCCAATTTGTAGATGTGTACCTTTTAGCCTTATGGCTGCAATTTCTGTTTTGGTTAAGAATATTTAGAACATGGTAATGAATTAATATTCCTTAATTTTTCTATTCCTATCCGATAAATCTTATTGGAGATGAAATATTTATACACCAAACTAATTGCAAATTAAAAAGCTTATTCAATTTCTACAAGCTATAAAAACTATATTACTGAATGTTGTAATTATTTAACTTTTAAAAATTATTATAAAAATTATATTAGTAAATATAATAATTAATAAATATAGAGTTTTGATTTAATCAAAACGCAACACTAAAAGCTAATTCAAAGCTATAATTACTAGACCTTCAAAAAAATTTTTTATTATAAACTGCATGCACGCTAAAAGCGAATTAAAAGGTTGCCCTTAACAAGTCCATAAGATGTCCTCTACGCAAATCTACTCTCTACAATCCCATCCTTCAAGGGAAAAAGAAAGTTCACTTAATTAACTGGGAGTGTAACAAATTATTCAAATTCCTAGAATTGGAATCAAAAATTTAAAATGGGAATAATTAGGTTTATATTATATCATAATAATAATAATTGAAATAAAAGAAATATAAATATTATTGCTTTTATTAAAAAAAACCTAAAGATTAATTAATTCACTCGAACAGATTTAATTTTATACAGAAATCAACTTGATTTCAATTAGCATTTTTTATTTTTTGTTGTACAAGTATTAATGTTTTGACCAAATTATTTTACTTAAACTATTCAAATTAAGTTGGAGATATATGTAAATCTACAATAAAATAATTTTTTTCTGCACATTATAAGTCAATAAAATAAATTTATTTACCGGTAAAAAACAACATCCGTTGAATTTGATTTGAACGGATAGATTTGCACTGCCCTAATCTGTGTCTATTAAATGTTAACATAATTGAACAATACTCGATCAATTTACATTCCAAAACACTATATATTTTAATCCAATTCCTACCCCACCAGCCATTGTCTCTTTATTTTCTCTCTCTCCTTCATCATCACTTGTCATTTTCTACATTTTTGTCACTCACATAGATAAAAATAAAGTCTCCATTCAATGTCACATATTACCTGTCCTTACAAAATAAATTAATACCAAACCCAAACAAAACAAAACAATTGGCTTTCCTCCTTTTCTATATGCAAAATCACTCACGGTTTACATTGGAAAGCCAAAACCACTAAACTTGTTTGTCATTTTCCTCACTCTCTCTATATATTAAGATCTCTCTCCCCCAATTTCCCAAATCAAACCAAAAACCAACAAGTCTCTCTTCTTCCTATTTTGAAAAGAAAAGAAAAAAATGAGTTCAACAAGCAGAGCTTGGGCAGTGGCAGCAAGCATAGGAGTAGTGGAAGCATTAAAAGATCAAGGATTGTGCAGGTGGAATTATGGGTTAAGGTCTATTCAACACCATGTGAAGGCTAATATTAGATCTTACTCTCAAGCTAAGAAGCTTTCTTCATCTTCTTCTTCTTCTGCTTCTTCCAAGAAATTTCAAGATGATAAAATTGCAAAATCTGAGGAATCTCTTAGAACTGTTATGTATTTGAGCTGTTGGGGTCCCAATTGAATTTAGACCCCTCCATTTTTGTAAATTAAGTTGAATATAAGCGCCTTTTTCTTGCAAATATATTTTTTTTATTTGCTCTTTTCATGTTTCTTAATTTACTTTATGGCTATATTTGGTTCAAGACACCCAAAAAATTAAATAAATAAACAAAAGCCTATTATATGTATTAATGGTACATCATTTTCTTTTTTTTTTAGGATATAATGAGTCATTTTCTCATTTATGTATTATTGTAATTTAACAAAAATAAGAATCTTGTGTCAGCACTGCAGCCTAATAGAGAAAAAAAAACAGTGAACTTCTGCAGAGAATAATTTATTTTGCTTTCAATAGTTACGTTAGTGGGCCGTGTTGGTTGACCCAATTGGTTAGCCCTGAGTCAAGCAGCCTGGTCAGGTTTGAACAGTCGAGGCGTCATTGGTTTTGCACAATACCACCGGATTTTATTGTTAATTTATACTCAGACTAACAAGCTTTGAAAAGTTAAGAGTGGGATTTAAATTTTTAAAATCTAATTCTTAATTATGAAAAAAAAATTGTAGTGAAAAAATAAATTGAGTTAGATTCACTGGACCGTTCATATTTTGGACTTTGTTACCCTAAAATTAATTTATGGATTAAATTTTTAATATATATATATATCGTCAAATTATATAAATAAAATAGGGCGAAAGAAGTATTACATTATTATACATCAATTGAAACATTAAACTATTTATGAATGACTGAAATTACATTCTTTAGTTCCCGAAGAAAGGGAAACTTCTCTTGTCTATTTCTACATTTATGCATTCTCCTTTGCACTCTAAACCATAACCTAAAACCAAAGCAAGTCGGCTTGGCATAAGGGCTTTGGTTCACAAACAATTGTAGTTATTTCCTAAATAAATAGGTGATAGTCCCAATGCTACTCAATTAACCTTCTACAATAACACCGCGATCCCTAATTGTCCATATAAGGAGGAACCTCTGCAATTCTTCTTCACTTCTTCTTCTTCTTCTTCTTCATATCACAGAAAGAAGTAGAAGAAGAAGAAGAAGAAGAAGAGAAGAAGAGAAAAAAAAAATTAAAATGACGAGGGTAGCTAGTGGAGTTTGGATTGTGGCAGCTAGTGTTGGAACAGTAGAGGCGATGAAAGATCAAGGAATTTGTAGATGGAATTATATTATAAGGTCAATAGAAAAACATGTTACTAACAGTATGAGAATCCCTTCCTCTTTTTCTTATTTTGATTCTTCTTTGGCTTCAACTATGAATAATGAGATTAGAGATGTTAAGGTCAAGAGATTAGAGAAATCCTTTGACAAAATTATGCTTTTAGGCTGTTGGGGTCCCAATACAGTAAGGTTTTGATGTAGTGATTTAAATTTTAGGTTTCATTTTTTACTTTTTTTCCCTTTAGAAATTAGGTTCTATTGCATTTGGAACCTTTAAGAGCTCTTTTCACTATCGTAATAATTTTCCATGAAAAAAGAAAAAAAATGATCATATACAAATATATTTTTTTTTCTCTTTTTCTACAACTTAAAATCTAAAGGTTCGTTTTTCTTTCTTCGCGGACTGTCATCGGTGGTCACCCATTTCCTTCTTTTGTTTTTTTTTCTTTTTTTTTACAAATAATTTATATTTGAGTTATTGTTGCACATATATTAAGATTATTATTACTTATATCTTGGAATTTTGTTTTCAGATCTAAGAATTATCGTTATCACCATTATAGTTATTTTGTCTAGCGTCTTTTATTATTTGGATGGTTAGTCGGAACAGTTATTATAGATAACCACCAAATGAAGCAAGCAATCATCTATGACACATATATTATGCTTTGGCAACTAAATTGGATACTTCAAATTAAGATCATATTTTTTATTTTTTGTATAAGTGGTCAGTTATTAAAGTTTTTATAAAAATATATTGATTTGTATCATACGTCTGTACATAATTTTCTTTTAATAAAATTTCTAATTTGATTTCTTCTAAAAGAAAAATGTGTTTTTGAATGCATAGCAAACTATTTTTACGTACGTCGAACGCAATTAGTAATTTCTCTCTTAAATGGCAATTAAGTGATTCCATTTAATAGTTTACATTGACATGGCCACGGGACAAGTAATAACTTGTGATATTTGAGAATTTAACTAGATACGATTAATCCAATACACCATATTAAATTTTAAATTTATTTAAAGTATATTTTTTTATTAATAAAAAATAAAATACTTACTGCCGTTATTAAGAGCGGGATAGTCACCGATGACGCCGGTCATTACAGGTCTTTCGCTATTGATAGTAATAAGTTTATAACGAAGAAATAATGATTTTAGAGAAAATAATACATTTTATTTTTTAGTCCCCCATTTTTTTTTAATTTTTCATTTGGCTCGGTGACAAATAACCTAACACATATATGGTTTTAGATGTTATTGAATGATTCCGGTTCTGCAAAATTTGATTTTCTTTTAATTGTTAATGTACGAATCACTACAATAACATCCGATTTTATTCTTAAAGGAGAAAGTTTGAATTTCTTTTATATATTAAAAAATTTTAAAAGTTAGAAATTGAACCATTGATTCTTATCAGGTAAATTTTTTGATAATTGAGGATCTAATAAACTAATAAATATATATTATAGAATGATTGAGTACTTGCAAATTTTCCTTTGATTTTCCCTTTTGGGAGAGATTGTAAGTAATTTAATTAGTTGGAGTGTGGGATTACACTTAGCTGTCTGCATTCAATTTAATTAATTCAACTGAATTGATTAATTTCATCAATTTGGCCAATTCAAGATGAACAAATACATGATTAATCCTTTAAGAAAAGAAATTTAATTTTTAATGATCATTTCGTAAGCTACTCACTCAAATTAGCCAATAAAAGAAACTACGTCGTCTTATTAAATAGATAATAAAAATATTTTAATAATAAATTTCAGTTAAATTTAATTAATTAATAGGTATAAGTATATATCTAACTTATTTTTAAAGAAAACGTATCTATCAATTTGATTTAATTAATTTTTTTTCATTATATACTAACTCTATTTGTTTTGATAATGAATATTAATCTAGATTAGTCCATAGCAGTACTCATGAACCAAATAAATGAAAATAATATTTTTTATTGAAATAAGAATATTTCTGACCGTATATTGAAAAAAAAAATGATGAAATTTAAATATTTTTTAAAGAATTTTTATGTTCTAAGTTTGATTCGGAAAGTAAAGTCATAGAACTGGATCTAGGTAAGTAATTTTTAAATTTGATCGACACATTAAACATGTGTATCATTAAATATTGTAAAAAAAATAAAAAAAGGAAACTTCCGACATAAAAATTACATCTAATGTTAAGATTGTTTTCTTTTTGAAAAAAAAAAAAAAAGGAAACTTCACATATAAAAATAAACTTTATCAAAAAAATATGCTTAAAACCTAAGAAAAAGAAACTACAAAGCTGAGGAAAGTGACCCAAAACCATTAGTCCCTTTGGTTTTATTAAAAAGGAAAAAGAAACTGGTTTACGCATCAATTCTCTCCGCTTTCCTTGAAGCTTACACGTCACGTTACACCTAAGAACCTAGATTTTCAAAATCCAGCCTGGGAAAAAGCAAAAAACACGTGCCCTTTTTTTATTAATAAATAAATAAATAGTATAAACAAAACCAGGATTCTTTTTCCTTCCAATGGTTCAACTGCCACTGGTTTTTCACTGACCCGCTCTATAAAACACACCAAACCCTTTCCCTTGCCAAATCAACAAATCATCTCATCTTCTTCAATCCAATTACAGTAAGTCAAGAGGACATGAACACTGCAACAACAAAAGCTTGGATTGTAGCCGCAAGCATCGGCGCAGTGGAGGCGTTAAAAGATCAAGGCATTTGCAGATGGAATTATACTATAAGATCAGTTCAACAGCATTTCAAAAATAATATTAGATCTTTCGCTTCAGCAAAAACGATCTCTTCTTCTTCTTCTTCTTCTTCTTCTGGGTCTGGATCTGAGTATTCTTCTTCGATGGCGAGTGAGATTAGAAATGGCGAGTTGAAGAAGAAGAAGAAACAAGAAGCTTCGATGGAGAAAGTAATGGGTTTGAGCTGTTTGGGTCCAAGCACTATTAGATTTTAGATGATTAAATGACAAACGTGGTCAAAGGACTGAGTTGTAAATTTTGACTTTGTTAAAGGATGAGAGAGATCAATTAATGCTTGTGTGGTTAATTACGAGAATATCCATAAACATGCTCGTTAAACGCTTATGATTTTACGATTTCAATATAAAAAAAAAATTTACAAAATAGTAATTCCATAAAATCTCACTAAAATCGTAAATTCATCTCGCTTAAACACTAATATACATAATTTCTCGTGAAATATAATTTCTTTTATGGTTAATGTTGTGAATATGGTTTATTAGGTTAAAATCAGTGAATAAATCTATAATATATATAAAAATAATTTTCTCTTGTAACTCTGATGTACAATTCTCGATTCGATATAATTTTCTCTCAAGATTTCTTCTTCTTTTCATTATTTTACATACTCTTTTCACGTACCAAAGGGGAACATTGGCTTTGGGCTTTTAAAACGTCTGCCTACTAGGTTTGAGAGGGGGGATATTTGAAGTTTAAAGATCCCTCAAAAAATAAAAGATTTCACGCGGAGGGAAATGCCTACAAGAGTTAGGCTTGCTAAGAAGGGAGTGGCTTGTGTTGTGATATGGATGGAGATGATGCTCATGTCCTTTTTAAATGCCACAGGACTATGAATGTTTGGAATCACAATGGGTTTATTGTTCCTCTTAATGCACTTTCTTTCAAGGATTTTTTTATGCAGGTTATCGACAAATTAAATCCAAAACAAGTGGAAACGAGTGGTAGATTCATTTTCATTACATGGAATATTTTGTGGGTGAGTAACCAACAACTTTGGAATAATACTCTTGTTCCAGCTGCTGTGATTTTCAAGAATGTAAAGAACCAAAGTCTAGAGTGGCGTGATTGCTCCATGATTACTCACAATCAGCTTAGAGTCAATGCTATCCATACAAGACAAATATATAGAAGTCCTCGTTATGTTTCTCCTACAAGTACTACTAGCCATGTTTTTGACTCTCACATGGCCCACAACCTTAACACTCCAAGCTCCACTCACGCAAGTGGTGATGTGCAAGTCTTTGTGGATGGCGTTATTTTTAATCATCCCCATATAGTAGGCTATGATTTTATCGTTGAGGATGCTGAGGGTGGTTTTCTGTGAGTAGGTTCCGGTCTCTTAGATTGCTACAAAGAGCCTTTAATGGTCGAGCTCGAGCTCTTCGTGAATGTTTGAACTGGTTTACTCTTAACTTTGGTGGTCCAGCTTGTGTTTATACTGATTCACAAAGCCTGATCATAGCTCTTAATTCTATAAAAGACGATTTTTCTTCTTTGGGTTTGGTTATTTCAGACTATATCTCAATTCTAAGTCATAGGTCTAATATAAGTAATAGATGGGTTAGGAGACAAGCTAATGCGGGAGCTCATTCTCTTGCTAGAGAGTCCTACAAATATGCTATGTTCCATCTTTTTATGTTTTAAGTTAATACTATGAGGTATTTCTTTAAAAAAAAAATCATATTCTAATTATAATATTATTTTATTATATTAATATTGTAAATTTAATTCCATTTTAATTAGAAATTTGTTTTATCGTACCACTAAATATATGTTTGATTTTAATTATTTTTGGATATTAAGAATTTTTGTTTAATTTTAATTGTTTTTGGCTATCAAGAATTTGTTGTTTTTTACTATTAAGAATTATTCAATCAAACTTTGTTAATTATTAAGTTTGCAATCGTGTCTTTTTCTTACGGTAATTATAGGCTTAACTTTCTCTATTTATAAATTAATAGAATAATTTTTATTTATATTTATTGTGTATGTTCTAGCAACTATAGAAAGTTTAATCTAATTAATTTTAAATTAGAAAATGTTAAAGATTTTAATTTTATTGATTGAAAAATAATACTAATTTAATTATTAAGGATTTTAATTTTCTATTTAAATATAAATTCTATTGAATAAATAATAAATTATATATATATATATGGTAAGAATATAAAAATTTAAGAATTTTAATTTTATTGGTCAAAAAATAAAGCTAATTTAATTATTAAGGATGTAAATTTTCAATTTAAATATAAATTTTCTTCGATAAAATAATAAATTATATTTATATTATATAAGATATATATGGTAAGAATATAAAACTTTAAAAATTTTTATTTTATTGTTAATATTAAATCAAATATATATTAAAAATCAGGAACCAAAAAATTTTATCCAATCTTAATTAGGAATGAAAATCCTATTATAGAAATTTTGATTAAATCCAATATTAAATAAATTATATTTATAATTTTAATGTAAAAGGACTTAAACTATTTTATATTAAAAATCTAAAAATAACTAAATTTATAAATTATAAATTGAGATTTTTTTTCTTTTCCTCATATTTCCTTTTATTTGCTTTGTTATATAATATTATTAGCTACTTCTTTTTGTCTTATTATTCTCTTGAATGGTATTAATTATTATATTCTTAATCTACTAAAGTAAATTTCTTGATCAATTTTCAATTAGTATAAATTTGTTAATTTTTAAAAAAAATTATTTAAATTGTGATTGTTATTTTTTAACATTTAACGCTTCTTTTTCTTTTTGTAAGTTGTTGCATATTTTTAGTTTAAAATTTTATTATACTTTGATTTTAATATTACATTTATTATTATAATAATAAAGACATATTTAAATTATAACTCAATTGAAAATTTAATTTATCAAATAATAATATTTTCTTTGACTACTATCAATTTTTTTTTTCGCTTTTATTACCAATAATTCATTGAAACTTTCTGCTCTCAAGAGTTTCTTTGCTATTGATGTATTGAAAATTTTTCACTTTATTATTATTAATGGTTGAGGTACTAATTTTAAATTTTGATTTTTTTATTTTGATATAGTATAAAAAAATTGAATTTTAATTATCAATAATTTATATATATATTTATTTATATATGAAGAGATCTTAGATCAAATGGTTATTTATTTTCAATTTTGTAGCTATTTTATTTTGTCAAAAATGCTACTGTAAAAAATTATTATAATTTTTCACAAATACTAGATATGTACGATAATGATTTGCCCCTATTTTTATACATGTAACAATTATAACTAAAAATATTAAATTTTTATATTTTCTTTATGAAAATTAATAAAAAATATATAAAATGAATAAATTATAAATAATTATTCTAATGGACATGTTGAACGAGTAGCAACATATATGGCACACTCTTAAACACTAGTATTATTAAAATGGGTGTCAATTGTATTTTAAGTATGTGTAAAGCGGTACCGTTTAAGATGGTTTACAAAATCTTATCATTTCATGATTCGATTTTGTGAACCGTTGGAAAACGATTTGATTACCTTCGTACGCCGTTACTGTAAAGTGCAAGCAGACGTAGATGGCATGGGCTGGACCGAAGCGAGATTGCTAGTTGGGCCAAACTCGACCGGACTCAAACATAAAATGTTTTAAGTCTCAAGTAAATGCTAGTTAAAAATCTTCAGTTCCAAATTACATCTTATAAAAATAAAAGATTGTTTAAATTTAATTTTTATTAATAAAATGATTAATAATATATCTACTTTGGATTCTGACTTTGACATCTCTAAATTGAATTCTACTTTATGAAATTATCGTTCTTCCTCCAAAAAATTAAAAAAATAAATAAATTTTATTGGACAAAATTTTAGATGGAAAATTAATAATAAAAAATTCAATTGGATGATCTCAATCAAACTATATTGTCGATGTTTAAATCAATAGCTATTTTATGAATAATACTCCGTCCGTCTCATAATTTTATTTTCTTTTACTATTTGGTGGGTTTCAAATTGTTATCCTTTTTCTTTTTTTTAATAAATAATATTTAAAGTTTGCTATTTTATTTTTATTTCAAATTATTTGACGTGCTGATACGGAATTCCGTCTTGACTGCTACATCAAGAAAGAAAAATTATTTATTGGCATATAATAATACTTAATATTAATCTATAATATATATAAAATTATGAATGGAGGGCATTTGGTCTCTAAAACGCCCCTACGTATTTTAATTGATAAAAAATATTATTAAGGATAATTTAATCTTAATAGCTAAGGTTGAGACCACATTGTATTTATTTTTCTATTCTAATTATTATTGTTATTATAATTTTAATCTAATCTTATTATAATTAGAAATTTATTCTTTAATGTGATTCTAATTATCTATCTATAATTTATAATCTATAATTCTATAATCTATCTATAATATATATAAAAGTACGAATGGAAAATATTTGATCCCCAAAACGCCCCTATATATTTTAATTGATAAAAAATATTATTAAGAACAATTTAGTCTTAATAGCTAAATTGAGATCACATTGTGTTTATTTTTCTATTCTAATTATTATTATTATAATTTTAATCTAATTAAAAATTTATTTTTTAATATGATTCTAATTATCTATCTATAATCTATAATATATATAAAAGTACGAATTGGGAGGAAACATTTGGTCCCTAAAACGCCCTTATATATTCTAATTGATAAAAAATATTATTAAGGACAATTTAGTCTTAATAGCTAAGTTAGGACTACATTATGTTTATTTTCCTACTCTAATTATTATTATTATAATTTTAATCTAATCCTATTCTAATTAGAAATTTATTCTTTAATACAAATCTAATTAGAAATTTATTCTATCATACCACTATATATAGATATTTAGTTTTGATTATTTTTTATTATCAATAATTTGTTGTTTTTGCTATTTTGAATTGAAATTATTAAGTTTGCGATCATGTCTTTTTCTTGTGGTAAGTATTAACTCTCTTTACTTATAAATTAATAGAATAGTTGTTATTTATATTTGTTATAATTTAGTATCCTTATATCTCTTTATTTTTTTTTAATGTTATAAATTAGAAAGTACACACAAAATATTTTTCTTCCCACCTTATGAGACCAAGATAGACCTGAATCCTTCTATCTATTGGCTCGAGCTCTGGGAGATACTCAGATTTCTTGATGCTCTGCATTATGATACAATAAATCATAAACAAAATAATTATACCAGCGGTCATGCACAAAAATCACATAATACCTAATCCTTCAATCAACTAATTTTAACATTACTTCTAACAGAAGTTAGAGAAATTAAAATTTACTATAAAATTGAATTTAGTATTCAATCAACTAATCTCACCTCTAATAGAAGTTTGAGAAATTATAATTTACTATGAAATTGAATTTAGTAATCTTTATTATTATATTTTTCATATTATTATTTTTACAGAATATGATTAAATATCTTTTTTAGCTGTCATTACGATGTTACACTTGTGGTGATATTGAAGATATTCAAACTGTTAACAAATGAGAATGATATTTATTTCAAATATTTTATGCAATATTAGTGATTGATTGTTGTAATATTTTTAATTAGATATATAATGTCTATGAATAATTTTGTAATATTTTTTAATTTATTTTATAAATATAATGTCAATTTTAATATAATTAATATATATAATAAATTTTTAAAATAAATAAAAAAATTATATAACGAGTACAAATAACGGATATATATATGCGTTGAAACTAGAAATATATATAAGCAAGAAAGAAATTTATGCAACTTTAGTTTGTCAACGGAGAATTCTTCTTTTCCTTTTTGTTTAGAAATCAAAGTCAAATTAATAGATTGAAGATTGACTGAAGGGTCTAATCAAATGACAGATGAGCACTCATAATAAATAAATGATTATTATGATTTCGTACCTATAAAGGTAATACAATATGCAGTCAATATTACATTAAAGTTACCTAACGTATGATATGTGGTTAAGAATTTCAAATATATATATATTTTTTATATTTGCATTAGGTATTTAGATCCATATTTATTTTAACGATTTACAAATTCGATTAATCTCTACTTATTCTTTGAGGCAAAGGAGTTAATCGATGGGAGTTTAACTTAAGCCATGGTGATTAATTCACAAATAATTTTTGCTACTGAACTACCCATCTGGTTAAACTTCCAAATATTATAAAAGCAAAATGAAAATAAAAAGTTAACATAATATATTATAAAAGAAATACTGAGTAAAAAATCTAGAATTTAAATACTGTAAAAATTATTATTAATCTAATTAGTATTATTTAATGAGAAAAGTTATTCCTGTTATATAATTATAATACCCTGAAATTTTTATTTCGAAACATTCCCATTTAAATTTAAATTGTAAATTATTAGCCAATAATATTACGCCACGTAATATTATGGGGATCGAAAATCATTTTAGTTCACCCGAAAATTTATTGAATAACCATT